>PVKH010006169.1:0-21319 GCA_004027955.1 Chaetophractus vellerosus
AACCCAGGGCCTCCCATGTGGTATACCAGTGCCCTATCCACTGGGCTATACGGCCAGCCCCATGCAAGTAAACTTCTAATGCTTGTCAAGTCTCCTGTAGGTCTGTGTCACACCGCTGAGTTCATGCTTTGCTTGGGCCATGATTCTTGGGAATCATCCCATGCTGTAGGACCACACTACTCTGCAAGGCCATCTATGGCCTTGTTACTATTGACTTCTGCTGCCACCATACCCCCTCTGTGTCTTCCCACCTCCTGGGCAGTCTGTCCCTGGAAGCCAGCCTCATATGTCCTCTGCCTGGGGATCCCACAAATCTATCTGAGGTTTTGCTCAGAGCCTATTTGATTGTACTTTGTTCCACTTTGCGGTATCTCTTGATTTGGAACAAAACCAGACTCATCCCCTCTCTGTAAATCCGGGTCTGAGCATTACTTTAAGGGTGTCTTAGTTTGCCATGGGTACTATGACAAATACCACGTGCTGGTTGGTTTAACCAACAGGAATTTATTGTTTCATGGGTTTGGAGGCTCGAAGTCCAAAATCAAAGTGTCAGTAGAATCAGGCTTTCTCTGATGTCTGTAGCATTCTGCTGATGACTTACTGGCAATCCATAACGCAATCGCTACCTCCTTCAGATTGTCATCTGTCTCTTTCTACCTCCTCATCACTCCTCCTGCTGTTTCTAAATTTCCTTTGCTTATAAGGACTCTGGTCATATTGGACTAAGGCCCACCCATATTAAGTTTGACTTCATCTTAATAGGATCTATGAAGTTATTTACAAATGGGTTCACATCCACAGAACGGGAGTTAGGGCTTGAACATGCCTTTGTGAATCCATACCTGAGACAAGAGGAGGTGCCAGGGCCAGAGGACCAAGCCAAATCAGACAATACAGGTGTGTGGGGGCATGATTCATTCCAGAACAGGGAGCAAAAAATGTGAAAACAGACATTCTCTTTGGACACTTTCCCCTAGAAACTGGGGAATGGAGCTTTCTGGCCAGTCATTCTTTCTTTCTTTGTAGGCAGTGGTTAGTGCTGTTTTATAGTGTGTTGGCTTGGAATAGGAGGAGGGTACACACAATATCTTCCCCTAACCCCTTCCTCTCTGTTCTAAAGCAGTACACATGCTGGTTTCACATTTTTACTTCACCAGCCATTCATTTCTCCTTGTCTTCTATTTTTAAAGGGTTTTAAAATGCCTGTGAGGATTCTTTTTTTTAAGATGGAAATATAAATCTTCTTGACATGACATGGAATTTTAAACACAGGAGAGAGCACAATGTTTTCTCAGAACATTAATTGGAGAAGGTGCTTCTGCATTTTAAATCCATTTTCCTGATGAGCTCCCTATCCCCACTTCTTAGTCAAGCTTCTCCTTTTCCAGGAAGCTCTCTCTGGTTGCCCAGCTAACAAGGGGGAAGAGTGGCATGTTTCCCTTGTGCATGAATTTGTACATCATCTCCTGTCTATATCACTCTCACAGCACTTTGGGGCACTTCTATATTGGAGTTAACTCTTTAGCAATGTGCCCATTTTTTCTGTTAGATTGAAGGTGCTGGGGCACAGGTAGTGCAGTCCCAATGCCTGGCCTCTCCGCACGCCCTGTTCATCTCTCTTTGGTATTCAGCCTTTAGCTCTCACCTGTATTGTCTGATTTGGCTTGGTCCTCTGGCCCTGGCACCTCCTCTTGTCTCAGGTTAGGATTCCCCTATGGGCATTAAGCCCATTCTCCTCCCAAACAGTTAGATAAGCCTTCTTCGCCTTCATTTCCCATTTCCCTTAGGTGGAGTTTAGGGTGTGAGAGGGGATTTCTAACACTTTAACATCTCAATGAATAAATTGAGTATGAGAGTCCAGCAGGCCTTCTTTCCCAGCCTGGCCCTACCATGTACCAGCTGGTTCACTACACATCAGTTATCTGCCCCATCCAAGATGAGTTTCCCCTTCTTTAAAATGAAGATTATAATCCCTACTTCACAAGGTTTGAGGGAAGACTAAATATGATTATACATGTAAAGGACTGTGGACTAAGTATCTGCCTAACTAACCACCTAAGTATGTTTTAAGAGCATCCATTGCTGCAATGCTGCTGTTAAGAGCCGGAGCTGCTCTATGGGATGGTTGCTTCTGTTGCTGCAGAGGCATAGCATTTGGCATCTCCTGGCAGGCTCTCCTAACTGGCTTATTTCTGCAGGACTTTCATTTTAGGCTTTGATAAGCAGGCTGCTAATACCATCTTTTGGTTCCCTTCTGCACCTCCCACTATTTACACATTATCTGCAAATGTTCTAATTGCTTTAAGTTTATTGATTGTGGGAGTGATGAATAGAGACTGGTCAGCTTGCAGGTGCTCTGTTAATATCATGCCTAATTTCATAAGCTTCTGGGTTGCCACGCATTTTGTGGTTAAACAGACAAGACTCAGATTACGAGGCCCAGGCCAGCCTTCTAGTCCTACGCCAATGTTTTCATTAGAGGCCAAGAAAGGAATTTCAAGTTTTCTAGATCTCTCATCATTGTAAGCAGGAACAATACTGAATTTTCCATGCTGAAGGTTTTCTTGGGAGAGGTGTGCTCATTTGTGCAGACTGAGGATTTAGAGAAGCCTGATTTTTTAAAAAAGAAGGTTTTTATTTTGGAGTACTTTTATTAGCCTTTACAGGAAAGTTGCAGATAGTAAAGAGAATTCCTATAACCCCCTACCCAGTTTCTCTCACAGTTAATATCATATATTACCATGGTATGTTTGTCAAAACTAGGAAATTGATATTGGTACATTACTGTTAACCAAACTCCAGATTTTATTTGGATTTTAGCAGTTTCTCTATTAAAGTTCATGATGCCACATTGCAATCAGTTGTCACGTTTCCCTGATGTCCTCTGGTCTATGACAGTTTCCCAGTGGTTTCTTCTGTTTTATGATCTTGATAGTCTTGAGGAGCCCTGGCTACATGGCATCTATATGGCATCACTGGTGATGTTAATATTCACCATTTGGTTAGGGTAATGTTTGCTTGGTTTCCCCACTATAAAATTATTTATTTTCCCCTTTCTCTAATCTATTTTTTAGAAGCATGTTGCTAACTCTAGCCACCCTCAAGAGAAGAGGATTAGGCTCCTCCTCCTAGATGGGTGCTATCTTCATATTTTACTTGGAATTTTTCTGTATTTATGCAAACATTTATTTATAACAGCATGGACTCATGTATATTTATTTTAAACCTTGGGCTATAATCCAATATTATATTATTTTCTTGCTCAAATCATCCAGGATTTGGCCATTGGGAATTCTTTCAGGTTGGCTCCTGTGTCCCTTTAACATACCCCCATACTTTGGTTTGTTGAGCACTGCATCCAAGTTTATCTTGTATTTTCCTTCCCCCAGCCCTAGAATCAGCCATTCCTCCAAGAGCCTTAATTCTTCTTAGTGGAGAATGGTATATAGAAACCAAGCTCTGAGCACTAGGTGTGAGGTGTCTGAATTTTTTAGGGATGCTTACTTAACATTTAACATTGACTACCCTCATCCCTAGCAAACATAGCCTGTGGCCTCAAGCAAACAGAAGTCAGCAATGATCAGACTAGACTAAAACCACTCTTATCTAAAGCAATAGGTGTTTGATGCAGGGCTTGTCTCATTTTGATGGCACAATTAAATATCTATAAGACTTACTTTCAGAGTTGTCTGCTGTTGGGGACAGCCCAGGATGAGGGCATAGATGCCAGAGCCCACATTGTAGAGACCTACTGCCAATTAAACTGAGTTCTTTCAGCACATCTAGGTAGGTCACAAGCCTACCCAAAGTTATACCATGGTGGGCTGTGAGTGGCAAGAAATGAACTTCCCGGAATATGTCAGGTTTTGGAGCTGGGACAACAGGAATCACAGGTCAGTGAGCAAAAGTTTGAGAACAGAAAGGGAGACAGGGTGGAAGAAGAGATGGCCAAATTCAAATCCAAAACAATGAGTGTCCTTGTAGGACAATGAGCTAGAGAACTGGAAACTGGAACCATTTCTGAAAATCTAGCTGTTTGGTTGCCATGTCCAAGTGGAACTGGCCAGGTGGGAAATAGATCAGATTCAGTGTGTCAGCTAAGACAAAAATGGTATGAAAGCTGGTACCTGGATGTTAGGGGGCTTAGAGTGTGTGGTAGATTGAATCATGCCCCCTAAAAAGACATGTTCAAGTCATAAGCCCCTATCCTGTGGATGTAAACTCATTTGTAAATAGGGTCTTCAAAGATTCTGCTAAAATGAGGCCAAACTTGAGAGAACATCATGCTGTTTGTGACTAGTACAGCTATTATATGGGTATGATAGTGGTTGAAAGGGAAAGCCTAAGAACATTTATATTACTAGGAGGAAAAGTAAAAAATGCAGCATGGAACTTTATAACAGAGTGAAACCTCACACAAAATATAAATATGGGTGATATTACATATATAAGACTGTTTCTACAAATTATAAATACAAATACACTAGAGAGAAGGAAACAGAATAGCAGCTATATATGACAAAGGAAGCATAAAGAGATTGAGAAGTGATGAGTTTTGTGGTTGGTTGGGTTTTTTTAGTATTATTATTATTATTATTATCAATGGAATAATGAAAGTGCTCTAAAAAGGATTGGAGTGAACAATGCACAACCATGTGATTATATTGAATATCATTGATTGTATACTTTGGATGAATTTATTCTTTATTAATATGTATCAATAAAATTGATTTGTTAAAAAAAAATAAGGCCAAACTCAATCAAGATAGTCCTTCATCTGGTATGACCGGAGCCCTAATGAGCTGTATTAGTCAGGGTTCTCCAGAGAAACAGACTTTACATATAAATATTGTTATTTATTATAGGAATTGAATCACATGACTGGGAGGATTGGTAAGTCTGAATTCCGTAGGGTAGGCCACAAGTTGGAAACCCCAATAAAGGTCAAGTTGAATTTCCCCAGAAGTTGGCTGGCTAAAGTAGAGGCAGAAATTATTCTTTTTGACTACTGAAATCATCATTTGTGGCTAAGACCTCCAACTGATTGGATGAGGAGACTCCCCTCATCACTAAAGATAATCTCTTTTGTTAATTGTAGATGCAATCATCCATAAATGCAATCAACTGACTAGATGCAAATCCATCTATGAAATACCTTCACAGTAACAGTCAATCCAGTGCTTGCTTGACCAAACAACTGGACACCATAGCCTAGCTAAGTTGACTCATGAAATTAACCATCACATAAGCAAAGGAAATTTGGACAGAAGTACAAGCTACAGGAGAAGACAGTCATGGATTACAACCACCAGAATGCTATAATACATGGCTTAGTGATAAATTGATAACTTAGTTTTGGACTCTAACCTCCAAACTGTGAATCAATAAGTTCCTATTGGCTAAGCCAACCAGTTTGTGGTATATTCTTATAGCAGTCCTGACAAGCTAAGACAGAGTATGAGAGAAGAACCCCGAGTACAGCAGAGGCTGGCACAAGGTTGATATGCTGTCTATCTTCTTTCATGTTTTCTGCTGGGTGCAGGGTGATGCAGGGGGAGCTGCAGAATATGGCAAGCCAGACCCTGCAGGCTCCTGGTATAGGTAGATGGCTGAGGTTCTAGATCTCTAAGGTTGTTCCAATTTTCAACTCATCAGAATCTAGAGTCCATGCTATCCTCAGTCCATCAGAATATAATATTTATAGGAGAAGTGTCTACATACAGCAATAGTGGTGAGAGGGGAGTGTGGCAGTTTGATATTATTTATGAATTCCAAAAAGAGATATTATGTTTGTAAACTGGCCGGTTCTTCTGGGCTTGATACCCTTTGATTGTATTAGATTCAGCTGAGATTCCTTTGATTAAATTATGTTAAGATTAGGGCTTTGATTCAGCCACATCTTTAGGGCATGCAGGTTTGAGTCCCCAGTTCCCTTGGTAGGCTATATAAACAGATGCTTATTCAAGAACACACAGAGGTAGATACACAGAGAAGATACACAGAGGATCCTGCAGCCCTGGGAAGAATTGTGAGCCTGATGGTTTACAGCTGATCTTATAAAGAGAACAGAGCAGCTGAGCCCAGAAAGAAATGATCCCTTGGAAGAGAGATGAGCCCTATGCCACCCTACAGCTGAGATCAGAAGAAGCTGGACCCATGGAGCCTTAAGAGGGAAGAAGCAGGCTGAACGCTCGCAGACATTGCCTGCCATCTTGCTTCAACACGTGGCATCATACTTTAGGTGAGAAAGTAACTCTTCTGGTACCTTGAGTTGGGCTCTTTAGGGCCTTATGACTGTAATCTTCTACACCAAAAAAAAAAAAATATTTTATATAAGCCAAAAGGTTTCTGGTACTTTGACTGACTAATACAGGGAGGTAATTAGATTTTGTTAAAGGAATTGGTGAATTTGGATAAAGTAATTGGGTTGTAATATATCTAAATCTACATAATAATGAGAATCATATAGAGATTCATTATGCATAAGTATAGTTGGGTTAAGCCCTGGACAGTTTCTGGTACATTTTTTAAAAATTTCTCATTGCAGTCAAGTTCCTTAGAGTCACTGTCTTTATTCTATGTGTCTGGTAGAAAAAGTGATATTTGGAAGACTTTTTTTTGGCCTGAAATCACTTCCAATATTGAAAAAAGATGGAGTTCTCTGGCATTGTTTATGCCTGAGCTTTAGAAAGCTTCTAGAAGGGTCTGTGTGAATTATTTCTCAGTAGGGCTGGCTGGAGCCTGCACAGACTGTACTGTGGGACTAACATAAGGAAACAACCAAATTTTCATAATTAAAAATAGTCCCTACTTGGTTTGTAAATGAGGAAGTAAAGGGTATGCTTTTGTCCAATGTATTTCTAGATGCATTCCTAAAACCTGACTGCAAATTAAAATTGATTTGTTTGTTCATTCATTCAACAAAGATTCATTTTCAAAAAGTTATTCAAATATTTTGTAGAACAGCAGGCTTTGGTGCTGGGAAGAAAGAACTCGGTCTCTGCCCTCACAGGCAGAAAGCCTCATAGGTTAAGTGCTAGACAGAGATATGAGGAGAGAGGAATGGAGCATGAAACCAGGGAGATCCGTAATTCTGTCTCTGATAAAACAGAGAGAAGAAGGTGGGAAGGAGGTAATGAAAGGGCTTCGGTAGAAATGTCAGTTGTTCTTTCACTTACTGTGAGGGAGAGGATGAGAGGTGGGCACACACAAGACTTTGAGGCAGCAATGATGTTGAACCCCATATTAAAAGAAGAGAAATACTAAGATGTTGAACAGTCTACCAGGGAAGAACTGAATCTTGTAGCATATGTTCCAATACACCAGCGCAAACCCATCCTTTATTTTAATTGAAGTATAAATCACATGTCATAAACTTCTCCCTTTTAAAGTGGTTTTCAATGGTTTTTGGTATATTTACAAAAGTTGTACAGCCATCATCACTAAACATTTTCATCACCCCCCAAAAAACTCCTATATCCATTAGTAATCACTCCCCATTCCTCCCTCCCCCCCGACCTAGAAATCACTAATCTACTTATGCCCCATATGTATTTGCCTATTCTGAACATTTCATATAAATGAAATCATACAATATGTGTTTGACTTCTTTCACCAAGCATAATGTTTTCAAGGCTCATTCATGTTGAAACATGTATCAGTACTTCATTCCTTTTTATAACTGAATAATATTCCATTTTATGGATATATCACATTTTGTTTATCCAGTCATCAATTGATGGACATTTGGGTTGTTTCCATTTTTGGGCTGTTATGAATAATGCTGCTATGAATACTCATGTACAAATTTGTGTGTGGATGTGTTATTAGTTTTCTTGAGTATATACCTAGGAGTAGAATTGTTGGGTCATATGGTAAACCTAAATTTACATTTTTAAGGAACTGCCAAACTGTTTTGAAAAGTGACTGCACCGTTTTACAATCCTACCAGGAGTAAATGAAGGTTCCAATTTCTCCATATCTTTGCAAACACTTCTGATTATAGCCATCCTAGTAGGTGTGAAGTGGAATCTCATTGGGGTTTTCATTTACTCTAATGACTATATTGAGCATTTTTTCATGTCTTTCTTGGCCAATTTTTTATCTTCTTTTGTTAAATGTCTATTCACAATCCTTTGCCCAATGTTTAATTGGGTTATTTGTTTTTTATTATTGAATTCTAAGAGTTTTTTATATATGCTGGATACTCTTTCCTTATCAGATATATGAATTACAAATATTTCCTCCCATTCTGTGGATACTTTTTTCACTTTTTTGTTGGTGTCCTTTGAAGCACAAAATGTTCATTTCAATTAACTTCAATTTATCTATTTTGGGAGTTTGCCCTGTGCTTTGGGTGTTATATCTAAGAAATCATAGCTCCATCCAACAACATGAAGATTTACACCTATGCTTTACTCTAAGAGTTTTATAGTTTTATTTCTTACATTTAGGTCTTTGATCCATTTTGAGTTAGTTTTCATGTATGGCACCAGATAAAGGGTCAGTTTCACTCTTTTCCATGTGGACATCCAGTTCTCCCAGCATCATTTGTTGAAAAGACTTTTCTTTTCTTGGCACTCTTGTTGAAAACCAAATAACCATAAATGTAAGAATTATTTTTCCCATTTTTCTATATGAGTATCCTTATGCTAGAACCACACTGTCTTTTTTTCCAGATATTTTGTTTGCTTTGCCTTTTTCTTTTCTTTGCTTTTCTTTCTTTTTTTTTTTTTTTCTTTTGAGACACTGGGGGCTGGGAATTGAACCCAGGGCCTCATATGTGGGAAGCCGGTGTTCAACCACTGAGCCACATTGACTTCCCTGACTGAGATGGTTTTTTCACTTGTTTTGCTTTTTCATTTGTTGTTTGTTTTCGTTTTTTTTTTTTCAGGCGGCACCAGGAACCAAACCTGGGGCCTCCTGTGTGGGAGATGAAATTGAGACATATGAGTCTTCCGACTTTGCCTTAATTTTTGAAGATGGTTTTGAGTATACTGGATCCTTTGACTTTCCATATGAATTTTAGGATGAGTTTGTCAATTTCAGCAAAAAGGCAGCTAAAATATTGATTAGAGATTGTGCTGAATCTGTAGATGAAATCCGGGAATATTGTCAACAATATTAATTCTTCCAATCCGTGAACACAGAATGTCTTTCCATTTATTTAGCTCTCCTTTGATTTTTAACATTTCAGTTTTTAATATACAGATCTTATACTTGTTTTGTTAAATTTGCTAAGTATTTTATTTTTTGATGCTTGTCAATGAAATTATTTTCTTAATTTCATTTTCAGATTATTCATTGCTAGTGTACAGGAATACAACTGATTTTTATGTATTGATTTTACACCCTTCACCCTTCATTAACTAGATTATTAGCCCTAATAATTTTTGTGGATTCCTCAGGATTCATTTTCATTCATCTCAAAGGATTTTCTAATTTCCCTTGTGATTTCTTCTTTGAACTATTTGTTATTTAGGAATATACCATTTATTTTCCAGATATTTATAAGTTTGGGGGAGCTCCAAAATCATTATGCCTCTTCTATTGTCTTCCAGGCTGTTGCTTTTCACTATGATTATGGGTCTGTTTGTTTTCACAGCCACAGGCAGTGGGGGTGGGGTAGGAATAGAAAAAGTTAAAATGCCATTGTTATTACAAAGATTAAGCTATTTCTTCTGATAATAAATGCCCCTCAGATTGTCAGATGGCTCAAGAATTCTTAAAAGTTAATTTTGACAATTTTTCAGGGTTTCCATTGCTATTATGAGGAGTGGAGGTGTGGAGGTCCTTATCCCACCATTCCCACTCATATTACTCTGAGATTTCAGGTTTCTCTTTGTAGGAGGTCATATTACCAAGAGTAGCAGTAATTATTGTCATTGAGCTAAGAGAGCAAAGAAGTCAACATTTGTTATTTAATTAATTAGTTAACTTGACAAATGTTTATTAAAAGCCTAAGATATTTATCCCAAGGCCACATTTGACAAAGATTGGAAGATCTGAGTTTGAATTCTCTCTCAGATCTACACATTTTGAACAATAGACTTTGTTTCTTCATCAAAGAAATGGTGCTCTTAGACTCCTATAGCTTTTGTCAATGTTAAATGACTATTATACTTTGATATATTTGTCTTCCAAGCCAGAAAGCAATCCAATTAGCCTGTGAAGCATGAGGTTTAGGCAAAAGGGTTTTGTTTACAAGATATATCTTAATTGTAAAAACTTAATTTCTCCTACCCCAAAAGAAACTCTATTAGTGTAATTTAGTACATTAACAGAGTAAAAGAATACAATGTTCTCAATAGATGCTTTAAGAGCATTTGATAAAATTTAATATTCACTTATGTTTTTATAAGAAAAGGAAAAGGAAACAAAACTCAACACACTAGAATTAGAATAAAACTTCTTTAACCTAATAAAGGGTATCTATAGACACCAATTTACTGAAAGGTGAAATATTAAAATAATTCCCATTAAACCCCAGAAAAAGGCCAAAGACCCTCACCCTCACAATATTATTTAATGTGGTATGGGAAGCCCTACCCATGGCAGTAAGAATAGGAAATGGAAGTTGTAAGAATTGGAAAAGAAGAAATCAAAGTGTCCTTGTTTGCAGATCATAATACAACTTTTATGTAGAAAACCCAAGAAATTAGTAGATTATTAGATTAATAAGAGTTCAGCAAGATATTTGACTTTTTTATTTTTAAAACTATATTTCCACATACCAAACTTTAAACAGTTAGAAAATATAATTTAAAACAAAATACTATTTACAGTAATAAAAACAAACAAAAATAAACTCAGCTGCCTAGAAATAAATCTAGGAGATGATGTGCAAATTTTTGTAGTGAAAATGATAAAATTTACTGAGAAATATTAAGGAAACCTAAAGATATGTTATGTTCATGGAGAGGAAGACTCCATGTTCATTCTCCCAAAATTGACCCACAAATTTAATGTAATTCTAATTTTAAAACTCCAATAGGATACTTCATTACATTCAATGAAATTACTTTAAAATTTATGTGGAAGAATAATAGACCAAGAACAGCCAAGAACTATTTGAAGGAGAATAAGGTGGTGAAGTTTGCCCTTTGGATCTCAGAGCCCATAATACGGCAATAGTAACTAAGGCAGTCTTGTGTTGGCACAGAGATAGCAAGTAGAGCAGAGGGAAATAGAAACAAAAGGCTCTCAAAACACTCACACATATGTGAGAATGTGTTCTGTGACAGAGCTGGTACTGAAGGCCATTAGAAGAAGGAATGATTATTTAATAAATGGTGTTCAGATAATTGGTTATTAGATCTTTACATCATCCCTTAGGCAAAAGTCAATCTCAAATGGATTAAAGGCTTAAATGTTAAAGTCAAAACTTAGGGAAGAAAATATAGGAGAATATCTTTACTTTCTCAGGCTAGGGAGAGATTTCTTAAACAAGTTCTAAAGGAAAGATTGATCCAATTGGCTGCATTAAATGAATATTTTTCACCAAAAAAACTATAAAAATTAAAAAGATAAGACACAAACTGGCAGGCAGTATTTTCAACACAAAGCTGACAAAAGATCTAGAATATATAAAAATGCCTAATAAGAAAAAAAAAGCTACTCAATACAAAAAATTACAAAAGACAAGAGTTTCACAGAAAAGGAAGCACAAATAGTCAATCAACATGTGAAAAGAAGCTCAACCTCATTAGTAAATAAAATAATGTAACCATGAAACATTGTAGATATCACTTAATAATCCCTCACCCCAGAATCACAAAATATTGAAGTCTAACAAGATAAAGTTTAGGCAAAGATAGGAACAACTCTTATATTGTTTGTGGTGTTGGGTTTAACCACGATACAATCACTTTGGGGGAAAAAAAGTCAACAGTGTTTAGTAAAGTTGAAAATGTGAAAACCCAAAGATCTAGCAGTTCCACTCCTAGATATATTCCAAAGAAAAATCCTTATACATGAACATCAGGTATATACAAATATTCATAGTGACATTGATTGTAATCCTAGCAAAAAAAAAAAAAAACCACTGGAAATAACTCAAATGTCTATTGACAAGAGAATGGATAAATAAATTATGGTATGTTCATACAATGGACTTCTGCATGCAGATAAAATGAGGAAACCATAGCTGCAAGCACCATCATGGATGAATCTGGCATAATGTGGTAGAGTATATGGAACTCAGGAGACTACATGAAGCATGATGTCATTTTTAGAAAGTTCAAAACCATGAAATCTAAATAAAGTATAGAAAACCACATGTAGTGAAATTATAAAGAAAAGCAAAGGATGATAAACAGAGAATTCAGGATTGCAGTGTTGTCAGGGGTGGGAGGCAGGGTGTGGGAGTAGAAATGGACACAGGATACAGCAAAGGTACTGCTAAATGTCTTATTTCTTAAACTGGGAGTCAAGTCATTTTCTTCCTGTTATTATTCATTTAGATTCTATATCCCATGCTCTGAAACACTATTCCTTATGACTGCTCAGTGCTAGCAGAAAGAATGAATAAAAGACCCATATCCAGATACATCTTTGTGAAAATTTGAACATCAAGGAAAAAGAAAAGATCTTTAAAGCATTCAGAGAGAAAAACATACAAATGTTTATACCTGCAAAGGAACAATAATTTTTATCAGACTTCTCAACAAACCACTGGATGCCAGAAGACAATGGAACAGTATCTACAATGTAACTTTTAGGCTGAACAGCAAAGATTTATGGTATATAACCATAAAAGCCTCACATTAACCCCTTAAATCCATTCTTCAGGGCTGTTTTATTGTTACTGTTGTTGTTTGCCTGTCTTTGCATGCAATTTAGACCAAATCTCACTATTTTTCTGGTCTTTTTCAGGGATAAAAGGTCTCCAACCAGTAAGACTTATGTCTACTTTCTCCCCTTATCTGTATCATCTGTGCACAGGCTACCCCTAGGTAAGAGAGCAAGGCTGATCTACTTCTTTCATCCCCCACTTTGCGTTTTCCTTTTGTATAGGTTTTTTAGATATTTTCGTTATGGTTACCATGGGGATTACATTTACAATACTAAATCTATTACAATTTACTTTGTTTTGATTTCAACTTGACTTCAATAGCTTACATATGCACAGTTCCTATATCTTTTCATTCCTACCTTTTATGTTGTTCTTGTCACAAATTTCATATTTGTGCATTGTGTGCCCAGTAATAATGATTTGTGATTGTTTTTTATGCATTTAATTTTAAGCTTTATAAGAAGTAAAAGACATTACAAGTGAAAAATGAAATAATATTGGCATTTATATTAACCCACATTGTTACTTGCACTGGAGATCTTTATTTCTTCATCCAGCATTGAATATTTTCTAGTGTCCTTTCCTTTCCAGATGGAGGACTCCTTTTAGCATTTCCTATAAGGTGGATCTAGTGGTAATGAATTCCTCCAGTTTTTGTTAGTTCAGGAATATCTTAATTTCTCCCTCATTTTTAAAGGATAATTTTGGGAAAATGTGGGAGGTGTGGGGAGCGGAGCATTTGGGAATCCCCTATATTTTTATGTGACATTAATATAATCTAAGTATCTTTTAAAAAAACAACAACTACCATTAACACTAAAAAAAAAAAAGACAATTTTGCCAATTATATTATTCTCAAGTAACAGCATCTTATGTTAATTTCAGGATCTTAAATATGGCCTCTCACTGCCTTCTGGTCTTCATGGTTTCTACTGAGAAAGCAGATATTAATCTTATTAATATTCCCTATATGTGACACTTTGCTTCCTTCTTGCTTTATAAAAAATTCTGTCTTTGTTCTTGGCATCACATAGTTTGATCATAATGTGCCTTGGTGTACACCATAATGTAATGGTGTATATCTGTTTGTGTTCATCCTACTTATACATGTATTGAGAATCTTGGATTTGTATATTCATATCTTCAACAGATTTGGGAAGTTTTCTCCATTATTTCTTCAAATATTTTTTCTGGCCCTTTATCTCTCCTCTCCTGGAACTCCAATGGTATGTATATTGGTACACTTGATGGTATCCCACAGATTCCTCAAGCTCTGTTAATTTTTTTCCATTCTTTTTTTATCTCTTCTCAACCTGCACAATTTCAATTGATTTGCCTTCAAGTTCATTGATCTCTTCTGCCTGCTCCAATCTACTGTTGAATGCATCTATTGAATTTTTCACTTCAGTTATTATACTTTTGGTTCTACTTTATAATTTCTATCTCATTATTGATAATTCTCATTTTGTTCATACATTGTTTTCTTTATTTCCTTAGTTCTTTGTGTTTTCTTTCAACTAATTGATCCTATTTATGAGAGTTCTAAGATCTTTGATTAGTAATTTCGGAGACAGTGCTTTCTCTGGAATACTTTCCATTGCATTCTCTTTTTCCTGTCACTGGGCCATACTTTCCTGTTTTTTAATATGTTTTGTACTTTTTTTGCTGAGAACTGGCCATTCTCCATATTATGTTGTAGCCACTATAAAAATCTAGTCTCCCACTCTTCAGTCTACCAGGCTAAGAATGAGAAGGAAAAAGAAAAAGAAAAATGAAAACAAAGGAAAAAGAAAAAAAAGGAAAGAAAGAGAGAGGGAAATAAAAATACTAACAGATGAAAATCCCACACAATATGAAAAAGGAAAAGATAATGAAAATAATGAACTGCATTGTCTTTTCAAGTCTTTTGTTATATGCCAGTGGGAAGCCAGAAGCTGCTGCTTTTGAGGCCATAACCTAGGCTAGTGTCCCTGCTTATACCTCAGGGATCCACCAGACCCCCCAAAAATATAAAACAGAGAAAAAAAAAAATGAGAGAGAGGAGAGAGCTACAGGGATCTGCCACAGCGATCAGCACAAGAAAGAGAAAGAAGAAACCCAACCAAGGATAAAATGCACAGGGTCTTTAAGTCCTGGTAGATGTTGGCATGAAGCCAGAAATTGCCGGTGAGGAGAGGGCTGAAACTAAGGTCAGCATTTATGCTCTGCCCTCAGGGATCTACCAAACTAGGAACCACACAGAGAAGGGAAAAAACCCACTGGATTTTACATCCAGGTGGATGCTCCTAGAAGCTGGAAGCTGGAAGCACTGCTGTCCATAGGGCAGAAACTGAGTCCAGCTTCTCCACTGATTTCTAATGGATCCTCAAGACTGACCTCGACCTTCTCCCCCAACTTTTAGAGAATGAGGTTTCCTCTGCCAGCCCTGGCCCCAGCCAGCTCTCCAGAATCTGGGCCATGTTGCCCCAGCCGAAACTGTTTGTGCAGCCACAGCCACTGTCCTGGAGCTGATTAGTATAGGCTGGGCACTGGTTCATGCTTTCACTTATAAAAGCTGAAGTTTTGGAAGGCTCATTTTTTCTGGCACTCCTGTAATTGTTCTAAATGTCTTTTTTGATTATAGCATTACTCTTTTCCCAGCTCTTTAATTTTTCTAGTAAAGGGAGCAATTTGTATTAATAAAACTTCCTACTGCACCATTTTGTGCCTGTGCTCTCTAAAACAATTTTTCTACCTCCTTTTTGTAAGTCTTCTATAGTGGCTTTGACCCTTCCTTTAGAATGTAATGTCTGTTTTCTTTGGGTCTTGGTCAAATTTTTCATGTTAACTTCCTCTTGAAATAATTCTTATAGATAAGAATTCTATATCTGGCCAAACTATAATAAAGTTTAAGGGGAAAGTAAAGATAATTTCCTACGTGGAAGGTGTAAGAATATTTATCTCCAACACATTAAAAGAAACATATAACTGCTTAAGGATGTACTCTAGAAAAATTAAAAAGGAATCCATTGAAGACAAAATCATGATATCTAGGAAACTGTGGAACTGATTCAAGTGTATACAGAAAATGCAGGATAAAAGCTTTGCAGTAGGCCTGGAAAGTAGGAAGACAAAATAAGAGGTCAAAGAATAACTTTAAGAACAAAGTAACTTCTTCAACAAACTCTCCGAAAAAGAGGTAGGAAGATCCTAGTGATATGATAAAGAAATCTATATTTTTTCAATAATACAAAAAGAATTAGAAATCCAAGATAAACAAAAACCTGTTTAAGAAAGTTGTAGAAGATACTCCAAATTGACCCAATCAATTCTATTCCAACCACCTTAGTATATTTTAGTGTAGTGGTTCTCCAAGTGTGGTCCTTTGTATCAACAGCATCAGCATCACCTGGGGAATTGTTTGAAAGGCTTATTTTCAGGCCCCACCCAGATCTGGTGAATCAGAAGCTCTGGGCCTGGAGCCAAGCAATCCGTGTTTTCACTAGCCCTCCAGGGGATTCAGATGCTTGTTCAAGTTTGAGTACCATTCCTAATTGTCTGCTGAAGGCTCCCTTCCAGCCTGGGCTTGTCAGGGACCCAGCATCTACCAAGCAGATGCAATTCATGAGATTTGGATGGTGGAAGACTGAGGGAGGCTGGCTTCTGCTGCTTTTGCTGCCAGCATGATCATAGAGGCATTTGGTTTGTCTGCAGTGGGGGCTGGCAGATGGCCCAGTGTCTGGTCCCTAGTTTGTGGGTGCTGAGAGGCTGGGCGTGGGCCATCTATGTGCTGGTGTGAGAGACTAATAACCCATGCTCCACAGAGGGCTGTGGTTTCTGATCCCTAGATTGAAAGCAGGCTGGTGTGGCTCTGAGACCAAGAGCTGGGGCAGCATCTTTTTGGTTCTCCATCTCTCTGATCATTCCCTGCTTTCCTGGGCAGCTTCCTTGGTGGGCCAGTTTTTCAGTGTTGTTCTGAGAGTCATTCCTGGAAGCTCAGCCTTGATTCTGTGCCTCCAAACTTCCAACAATTTTGTAAGCCCTTAATTCCACATATTAAATTCATCTCTGCTTAAACTAATTAGAATGGTGTTTGTTACCTGTAACTGAACCTGACAATTAAAAAGATCACAGTTCCATTATATATTTTGTCAAAACCTATAAAACTGTGGAGTGCAAAGTATAAATTATAATGTAAACTATTGACCATGGTTAGCAGCAATGCTTCAATATGTGTTCATCAATTGTAACAAATGTGCTACATTAAACAAAGATGTTATTAATGAGGAAGGGTGTGGGAGGGGAAGAGGATAGGGTATATGGGAATCCCCCTATATTTTTGATATATCATTTATATAATCTAAAGCTTCTTTAAAAATAAAATAAAATTTAAAAAAAAAATCACAGTTCAAATATATGATGACCTAAAATGAGAAACGACATTGAGCATTGATCAAGTATAAGAAAAAAGAATCCATTTGATCTACATGCATGGGATGTTCTCCTACAAGATAATTTAGTTGGGCTAAAGCCCTAAGAGTAAGATAAACATGAAGATCCTCATTTACGTTTCATATAGGGATATATATTTTTTTCTTAACAAATCCATCCAGTTTACAATCAATGGTATTCAGTGTAATAACAACTTATGTGTTCATCTCTTCACTCATTCTTAGAGCACATTCATTATTCCAATAATAATAATAAACAAAAACCAAGTAAACAAACAACCAAAACTCATCACCTCTCAATCTCTTTATGCTTCCCCCGCTGTACATAGCTGCTATTCTTTTTCCTTCTCTCTAGTATATTTGTATCTATATTTTGTAAAAACAAGTCTCATATATGCTGTTTTACAAGAGGTTTTACTACCTTTTAGAGTCCCATGTTGCAGGTTTTAGTTTTCCTTCTAGTAATATACTTGACCTTAGACTTTCCCTTTCACCCACTGTCATACCCATACAATAGTACTGCTAGTTACAAACACTGTGATATGCTTGAACCATTTCTATTCATTTCCAAAGATTTACAAACAACCTTTTTATCCAACTCTGCACAGATTAACCATTAGCTTTCCATTCTCTACCTTCCTTCTATTTTCTGGTGACCTACATTCTAATCATTAACTACATGAGTTTACATAATATATTTAGTTCATCACAGTGCAACCATACAGTATTTATCCTTTTGTGTCTGGCTTGCTTCCCTCAACATAATGTCCTCCAGGTTCATCCATGTTGTCATATGCTTCACAACTTAATTTTTTCTTACTGCTGCATAACTTAAATAAATGGAAAGACATTCCATGACATGAATGTCCTTCCATTTGTTTAAGTCTTCTTTGGTTACTTTTAGCAATGCTTTGTGGTTTTCTGAATACAGGCCCATTATGTCCTTAGTTAAGTTTATTCTTAAATAGTTGATTCTTTCAGTTGCTATTATAAATGGAATTATTTTTCTGATGTCCTCCTCAGATTGCACATCAGTAGTGTAGAGAAACAGTATTGAATTTGGGTATTAATCTTGTATCCCACCACTTTGATGAACTTGCCCATTAGTTCTAGTAACTTTGTTGTGGATTTTTCAGGAGACTCTAGATATAATATCATCTCATCAGTGAATAGTAGAAGCTTTACTCTTCCTTTCCTGTTTGGGTGCCTTTTATTTGTTTATCTAGCCTAGTTGCTCTAGCTAGAACTTCTAGCACAATATTGAATAGCAATGGTGACAGTGGGCATCCTTGTCTTGTTCCTGATATCAGCAGGAAAGCTTTCAGTCTTTCACCATTGAGTACAATGCTAGCTGTAGGGGTATCATATATGCACTTTACCATATTGAAAAAGGTTCCTTCTATTCTTATCTTTTGGAGTGTTTTTATGAAGAAATGGTGCTGCATTTTGTCAAATGCTTTTTCTGCATCAAGAGACAGGATCACATGATTTTTCTTCTTCAATTTATCAGTATGGTTTATTACACTAATTGATTTTCTTGTGTTGAACCACCCTTGCATACCTGGGATAAAACCCAATTGAACGTGGTATTTAATTCTTTTAATGTGCTTTTGCATTCTGTTTGCAAGTATTTTGTTGAGGATTTTTGCATTTTTATTAATTAGAGATATTGGTGTAGAATTTTCTTTTTTGTAGTATCTTTATCTGGTTTTGATATTAGTGTGATGTTGGCTTCATAGAATGGGTTTGGTAGCTTTTTTCCTGTTCAATATTTTGGAAGAACTTGAGCAAGATTGGTATTAGATCGTCGTTGGTAGAATTCATCTGTGAAGCCATCTGGCTTTTCATCTTTGGGAGGTTTCAAACTCTTCACATGTGATTGGTTTGTTGAGGTCTTCTCTTTCTTCTAGGGTCAGTGTAGGTGGTTTGCGTGTTTCTAAGAATCGGTGCATCCCATCTACATTGTCTAGTTTTTTGGCATACAGTCATTCATAATATCCTCTTATATTCTCTCTTATTTCTCCAGAGTCAGTGCTAATGTCCCCCCTCTCATTTCTGATTTTATTTATTTGTGTCTTCTCTGTTTTTTTCTTTGTCAGTCTAGCTAAGAGTTTGTCGATTTTATTGATCTTTTCAAAGAAACAACCTTTTGTTTTGTTGATTCTCTCTATTGTTTTTTTTTCCTCGATTTCATTTATTTTTTTTCTGATTTACATATTTATTTTCTACATCTTAAAGAAAATAGCAGCCCCACATCTTCCATGGCCCACAATCTGCACTGACTGCTAAGGACATTTCAAATAAAACTCTGTCACAAATTCTCATTTTATACTGGCCACAGTGATAGCTGTGCATGAAATTATAATAAAGGGATGGTCTCAAGTCTGTGCTGAATATAAAATTTAAGTGTGATGAGGTCATTTGGTGAGGCTGTGACCCTTCTAATTAGGTAAGGGAGTTACTGATATCCCTGGATCTGCATCTTTGAAACCCAGTGGCCAAGATTGGCTCACAGAACAAAGGCTCAGATTAGAATATGGTCTGTCTGCCCCACCTCCCACACATCCCAGTATCCTAAAAAAAAAATTTGGCAATAAAATAAATGGAAACTTAAAAAAAAAAAAAAGCATTACCTTAAATCCTTTTTAGGAATTGCTTTATACGCAGCCCTAGCTAATAATTACAATAATCATTGTGAACAGAATTTTTTTTAAAAAATCAATTTTGTTGAAGCATATTAATAAAGCATACAATTTATAAAAAAAAAAAAAAGAATACGGTCTGTCTAGAGGCTATGGCATCCATGCTCTCTGCAGAAAGACCTCACTCCTCAAGGGGAAACTTAAATGGAGCTCCTCATGTCTGTGGCCGAAACCCTTACACATGTTTGTTTAGAACTTGAACACCACTGCAGAGTTCCTGGAATATGGGTGCCTTCAACCAGAAAGCACCAAATGCAAATAGTCCCTTAGTCCAGTTTCCTTTATCTTGTTTTAAAAATATGTATATAAAATGTTAATAAGAATATCTCTTTACAGGCAGATTTTATTTATTTTTGCTCTCATCTTTACTATTTCTTTCCTTTGACTTGGTTTGGGATCAGTTTGCTCTTCTTTTTCTAGTTCTTTCAGGTGTACAGCTAGATCTTCAATTTTAATTCTTCCCGCTTTTTTAATGTAAGCATTGAGGTCTTTCCCTCTCTGCACCACCTTTGCAATGCCCCATAGGTTTTGATAAGTTGTGTTCTCATTTTCATTTATCTCAAAATATTTGCTGAATTCTCTTGTAATTTCTTCTTTGACCCACTGATTGTTTAAGAGTGTGTTGTTTAATCTCCATATATTTAGGAATTTTCCCTTTTTCCATCCATTGCTGATTTCCAGCTTCATTCCATTATGATCAAAGTGTTTTGTATAATTTCAACCTTTTTAAATTTATTGAGACTTGGCTTGTGACCCAATTAATGGCCTATCTTGGAGAAGGATGCACGAGAATTTGAAAAGAAAGTATATTTTGCTGTTTTGGGGTGCAAAGTTCTATAAATGTCTGTTGGGTCTAGTTCATTTGTCATATTATTCAAGCTCTCTGTTTATTTATACTCTGTCCAGGTTTTCTATCCAATACTGAGTGTGGTATATTGATGTCTCCAACTATTTTTGTAGAGACATCTATTTCTCCCTTCAGCTTTTACAGTGTGTGCCTCATGTATCTTGGGGCACTGAGGTTAGGAGCATACATATTTAGTATAGTTTTTTCTTCTTGGTGAATTGCCCCTTTAAGTAATATGTAATGACCTTCTTCATCCCTTATAACAGTTTTGCATTTGAAATCTATTTTGTCCAATATTAGTGTCGCTGCTCCATCTCTTTTTTGGTTACTATTTGTATGGAATACCTTTTTCCAACCTTTCACTTTTAACCTGGTTGTGTCCTCACTTCTGAGGTGAGTCTCTTGTAGACAACATATAGATGGCTCATATTTTTTTAATCCATTCTATCAGTCTGTCTTTTAGTTAGGAGGTTCAATCCATTAACATTCAATGTTATTATTCTAAAGGCATTACTTACTTCATCCATATTGTCCTTTGGCTCTCTGT
>PVKH010006170.1:0-21316 GCA_004027955.1 Chaetophractus vellerosus
GGGAGGCCCCGGGTTCGGTTCCCGGGGACCTCTCCTAGCGGGCAGACCGCCTTGAGAATGGCAAGCCGCCATGGGCGGGCCAGAGCCGCCGTGGGCAGGGCAAAAAACTGCCACGGACAGGGCAAGAGCCGCCACGGGCAGGGCAGGTCGCCCGTGAATGGAGCGCAGCCAGCTACCCGCGAACTGAAAGCCGGCCGTGAATAGAAGCAGAAGCCGCCCACAAGCGGGGAAAGTCGCGCCTGCGCAGTGACCAGTCTCGGCGCCTCGCCGCAGCGGGGGGGAAGGGAAAGGGGAGATATGTAATAAAATAAATAAATCTTTAAAAAAAAAAAAAAGACAAATCATGAAAGAGCATCGTCAAAGTATTACTACTAACTATAGTCCGTATCTCCCTCCCCTATACATTTTTTTTAAGGATTTATTTATTTACTTATTTACTTTTATCCACTTTTACCTCCTCCCCCGTTTTTGCTGTTTCTGTGTCATTCACTGGGCAACTTTCTGTGTCCGTTTCCTGCCCTCTCTTCTCATTCTTTTATTCCTGCCTTCACTGGGATTTGATCCTCAGAATCTCCGATGTGGGAGAGAGGCATGCTGCTGCCTATGCCACCTTAGTTGCTGGTTTTTCTGTGCATCTCGTCTTGGCTCTCCCTTGTGTCACTCTCCTGTTATGTCATCATCTTGCTGTGTGGCTCACAGGGCCTGGTAGCTCACCCACGCACAGGGCCTGATGGCCCACCTTCAGATGGGGCCTGGTGACTCACAGCACACTGGGCCTGGTGGCCCACATGCCTTCTATATTTTTCTTTTTTTTTACTTTTTCCAGGAGGTCCCAGGGGTCGAACCCAGGTCCTTCTATATGGTAGACAGATGCCCAACCACCTGAGCCACATCTGTCCCCTTTCTATATCTTTGAGGTTGACCAAAGATACCCAAAGTTAGTCTTTTCCCATACAGGATGGTCATATAATAAATCAGGCTTAGTTTATCACCAACATTCTAAAAACCAGAACGAGGGAGAAAAACTAGGTCTGGGGACACATGCATGGTTTCTAATATAGTGAATGTTTAGCCTATTCTGATTATCACAAAATCAGGACAGCGAGAATATTTGCATATCTGTTGATTTCTAGTGCCGGATATTATAAAGAAAGATATACATTACCATTTTATCACTACACAGAAACATCAACTTTATTGGCCCAAGTTTTATTATATTCATCTTCCCATCTTTATTTAAAGCACATAAATATGGAATACCATGGGAGAAAACATGTAGCTCCATACATCCTGGTATACCAACCATTATATAGTGGGTAATTTAGATGATCTCTTCTAATTCTGACAAAACTTGACATACAAAAGAATGTGCTCTTGGGGGCCGGCTATAGCCCAGTGGATAGGGCGCCAGTTCACCACATGGGAGGCCCCGGGTTTGGTTCCCAGGGACCTCTCCAAAGCCGGCAGACCACCTTGAGAAGGGCAAGCCGCCATGGGCAGGGCAAGTCACCCGCGAATGGAACAGATCCACCCATGAACGGAAGCAGACCCGCCTGAAACAGAGCAGAGCCGCCTGCGTGGTGACCTGGCTCGGCGCATCGCTGCAATGGAGGGAGACAGAGCAGACACAGAGGAACGCAGAGAAGTGAACACAGCAAGAGCAAGCAGAGGAGGGGGGGGATATGTAACCAAAAAAAAAAAAAAAAAAAAAAAAAGAATGTGCTCTTAATTTACCTTAGGATAAGGAATACCATTTATCATTTGAAGTCCTCATTGTAAATATAGTGAAGCAACTTGTACATGATTAAATAAAATGAAATTGGAATTTGGAATCAGTGGATTTGGCCTAGGAATGTGTTAGCTTTTATAGAACAGAATTTAACCTTTCCTATCCTATTTTTAAAAATGTGTCAATACATTTTACTAATTCTGCATTTTTTATTAAAATTAACTGCTTAGCACTCTCTATATCATATATTAAGGCCATGGTTACATGTTTAATGGTGCATTTCATAAAATTCATTTTTTAATATTTTACACCACAGTTTAGTCACTTCTCAACTACATGTAATAGAATATTGGAGGTTCAGACTAGCTCTTTCTTCAGAGTTGAGGATAAAGGGGTTATCAACTATTATAGGTCATTCTGACACTGGCTGGAGAAAGCCAAGGAACAGAACTGATGTGGGGGTGGGAGAATACAATTCCAACAAAAGAACTACAAAGAGGTGGCTAAGAAAAGACTTTGGTTGAACTGGGACTTCAAAGAAAATTTTAGGGGGTGGGCTAAACTAAGTTGAGGGTGGTTTCACATTTCATTATAATAAGTAATAATTTCTTAAAATGAAAAGCTGAAATGGAAGCAGCCTGCAGTCCCTGTTAAATTCCCTTGTAAACTTTCATTAAAATAACGATATGAAAACACACACATACACACAGCTGAAAATTTGCACCAGCATTGAAAGCCAAATGAGACCAGAGTCTGTGGTGAATTTCCATTAAAATTAGGATCTACCATTTGTAAAGAAAAATACAGAGTGCAACTAAGAAAAAATAGTTTTGAAAGAGTGCCAAACTTCCTGAAATATCAAATTGATCCTGTTGAAAGGTGTCAAAAAGTCAAACTCCTGTATAGATAGTAATTCAGTAACAGGTGACATCACAGATCATAGAAGAGATGGAAGCAATTATAATAAATGATGTTAGGACAATTTTTGCCATCATAAAATAAATAATTCTACTTTGCTTTATTAATTTCATATAAAATTTGAAATAATCAATACCAAATGAAAGCAGATATGAATATGAGTCAGTTCATTCAAGCCTAAACCCATGGAATATAACAAACTGGGAATGTGCATAGACTATGTAGCAATAAGTCTAAAATAAAATTGGTAAGTTATGGCAACAAAGATGACAGAAAAATATTACAAAAGACAGTGTCCTCACTCATTTATTCCAATGTAAGCACCTTTTTTGAGTGCCTACCACGTGTCAGATGCTAAGCTCATGATTGTGTGGATAGTTTTGAAGAAAACATACATTGCCCTGACCTCATGTATCTTATAATGTTTGAGAGATATGGCCAATAAACATTACAGCAAGAGATATGTAAGTAAAATTGTGCTAAGTTGAAGTACAAGAAACATTTTTCAGATCACTTAGCAAGAAAGATTTTAGTGAACAAGTGGCTAGTTTAATATGAGTCCTAAAGAATGTTAACAAAGTGAAATGATATTCTAGGCAGAAGAAGAAACAGGCTGTGAGATGTCCCCAAAGTGCAGGGAAGTTTCAAATATTTGAGTTACTGAAAGGAGCCAAAGTGATAAATGGAAAGCTGAATAGAAAATGTGAAGACTAGATTATAAGTGTCTCTGTTAAGGGGTCTAAAATAAATCCCAAGAAGAATCTAAATTTATTGAAAAGGTTTAAGCAGACCTGTAGCAAGATTATATTTGAATTTTGAAAAATTTATTTTTATTGGGTGAAAACTATATTTTCAGGAACAAGGGAGAATATGCCAGGGTAAGGGTACAGAACATTGAGAAGCAGAATGACTTAAGAATGGCTCCTAAGTTTCTGACATAAGCAACAGAGTGAATAGGTGGTTTCACCCATCGAAATGAAGAATACCTGAAGGAGACTGGGGTTAAGAAGGAAGACATATTCAGTTTTGAAAATATCCAGTTTGTGGTGCTCGTGATAAAATCAAGTGAAGATTCACTTGAAAAATAAAGACCATAAGTCACTTGAGAACACAATATTTGTCCTTTAAATAATTACTTGAAGAATAAGGTAGGAGGAAATCAGGAGTGCATGATACCATGGAAGCTGAGGGATGAGGACACATAAAGAATGAGAAGTGATGAGACTTGGCCACATGGATTTTACTGGATCAGATGGCTTCAGTGAAGTATCGTCAAGCTATGTGGTATTCAGTTTAGTCCCACACTGTGCGGGGCTTATTTAGTTCCATTACAGCTCCACTCAGATACGTCCTTCAATTTCCTTAACATCTGACCTGCTCAATGCCTCCTCCATCCTCAAATTTGAGAAAGGTAAGAAATAATTACAAACATAATAAATTCAAAATTAGAACATAAAATGTCCTTCATAGAGGTAGGGTGCCTCTATCATAACCCTAGTACATCATAGCTTTCTATAAGGAGGATGCTGAGATATGTGAATTAAAGAGGGTGACAAACTCACTGAGATACTCCCAGGCCTTCTTAGCTACTTAGGGCTCTGTTCTCTTCAGCTGCAAATTATCAGGCGAATGGCTCATCTCTCTCCAGAGCCCCAGGATCAAGTTCTCTCCTCCTCTACTGTGTCTATGGACCTCTCTCTATTCCCATGTATCTTCTATGTTCTCCTTGAGTGAGTGTCCATTTATATAGCCCACCAAAGGAGTGAGGACTCAACCCTGCACACCCTAATCACATGGTCGAATTAAAGCCCTAATCTTAATGTAAACAAGTAAATTTAAAGCCTTTGAATTTAATACAAAGGGTATCACACCACAAGGAGCAGACCAGTTTACAAACATAATATCTCTTTTTGGAATTCATAAATAATATCAAACTGCTACAAGTATCATGTATTTTATCTAATTTAAGGACATTTTAGAGCCTTCTTCCTTCATAGACAAATATGCTAATGCTGATTCTGTTGTATACATTAGGTAGGAGGTATTGAATCACTATCATGAACCAAATTTAATGAAGGTTAGTTTCTTTTTGAGTTGTTACTCAGCACTTAATTAGTACTTACTTGACTTAATCACATCAGAAGTGACAAAAGGTGTGTAATGATATTTGAAATAATAAACTGCACAATGTCATATAAATTGTTAGTCTATTTTAAGAGAGAAGCATCACAGAATCATCCACTGCCTTCCTCAGTGGTCGTTGTTAAATTTACAAATGCTTTGCATCCAATTCTATTGGAATGGTCATTGAAATACTCTGCTAATACTCCACTTTTATTATAAGACTAGGCTTTATATTTCATATTTTTAAAAAGAGCAGTTAACCAACAAAGGTCTCATCATAAACCAAACTTTTTTCCCCTAAGAGAAATTCTTTAATAACTAAACTACATTTGCAGTTTTTGAGTTATGGACCTTCACAGCAAGGAGAAAAACCATAACATTCAGGCTTATCCAGTGAGGTATATTAATAGTATACTCAACTTGACATTGTGACCAATACGGCCCTCAGGAGTTGGCCTATAAATGTCAGGAGTTGTCAAAGAGTTAAAGGCTTTGTTTCTTATAGACTATAGTTGCCACATCTTATTCTTTATTCTCTTACTAGTGATTTTTTTAATGTATTCCCTGAATACACATTTGTTCCATACATATAGTTTGAAAGATAAGGTGCTACTCTAATTATAGAAGTAAGACATTTATAAAAATGACTGTAATATGTGATTCTAGATGTTATACAAGCTAAAGAAAATAATACGGGAAGTTTAAGGCATTTATTATCAAATTTTCACATTACTTCATACAATTAAAATCAAACAATACAGTTCATTAATATATTTTTAAAAAGGAAAAAAAGCATGAAAACATAAGTTCCCAGGATCCTGAAAGAAGTAATTAGAGGTTTGCCTGAACAAAATCCTTGAAGGAAGTTTTCATACTAGAATTAAGCCCAGCAGTTTGTGTCTGTCCAGGGAGAAAGTTAGTTTAGCATCTTTCTTCTTTCCTTGTCGTACTCTCACTTCAGCTTTCCTGGGTGACTGTAAGCATGACAAGGATGTCTTAGCACTGAAGGCTGCAATTCCTCTCTTCCTCAGTTAACTCATACAAGACACAGGGAGAAGAAGCAAGAGTCTGCATTTTCTGAGCCTTGGTTCTCCGGAATTTCCTTTCTGATACTTTATCAATAAAAGCAGGGCACATGAGATGACAAATTGTAACTGCAGTGACTTAACCAAATTCAGTGGAACAAACTCAGTTTTTATTTTATTTTATTTTATTTTTAAAGAAGCTCTAGATTACATAAATGTTACATCAAAAATATAGGGGATTTCCATATGCCCTCCCCTCCACAGACACACATTCCCACATTAACTACATCTTTCATTAATGTGGTACATTTGCTACAATTGATGAACACATATTGAAGCATTGCTACTAACCACGGACTATAGTTTACGTTATAGTTTACACTTTGCCCCATAAGATTCTATAGGTTTTGACAAAATGTATAATGTCCTGTATCCATCATTGCAATGCCATGCAAGACAATTCCAATGTCCCAAAAATGCCCCCATGTTACTCCTATTCTTTCCTCTCCCTCCCCTCAGAACCTCTGATGGCCACTGTCTTAATATCAATGATACAAGTTCTTCCATTGCTACAATAATAATAAGTCTATAACAGAATATTAATAGAATAATAATATGTCTCCTTCAGTCCATTGTTCATTCCCCAATCTTGAGGATTTGGGGATGGTGATGCCCACTCTGTTTCTGATTGAGAGGGGGCTTAGCTCCCATGAGGCAGATGAACGGAACTGTCTTATGTGCAGTTGCAGATACTCTGTTTTTGTTTTCTCCATCATTATCCTTTTGTTAGTTGTCCTGGGTGAGTCCAATGAACTGGAGAGTAGGTGCTACAACTCTGCTGAGATTCAGGACTCAACTGGCATATGAACAGACCTAAGATTTAAGTCTCTGGGACATATAATTAACAAGGAAGTGCTAATTATAGGTTCAAATGAAAGGGGCAGAAGAGCCACCGTGTAGGGAAATTATAAATGAGTCTACCTGCGATATATAGGGGAGCATATATTCCAAAGTAAGGCCCATTGACAGGTTGCCAAATTCCTGAGATTATGTGCCCTGCTTATTGTGTCTAGATGCCTCCAGAACCCTCAGGAGCCCCGCTGTTTGAGGTACTGTTGATTGTAGAAAAATGCACTCTCAAATTTGCAAGCTAAATTTAATCCTCTTTCACGTTACTCCAATTTTCCCCTTTTTACCTCATGCTTTGACTATCTCACAGAGTCAGATTCTTTCTCACTACTTCCTTCAGAATTGAATTAGCTGGACAAGCTATGTCTTATCATATAGTTACTGTTCATTTCACTTGCATGTGATGTTTCTTATTACATGCCATCACGATAAAAAGATAATCCTACTTTTAGGGTAGACAGCACAGCTTTGAGAGCTTCTTAAACTCTAGTTTATTAAACTCCCATTGTGTTCTTGTGTCCCCTTAAATTATTTGGTCACAAGTATGTTAATACCCCATGTTTTACTGCCTTATTATTGTTTATGTTTTATAGCAGGGTTTCACAATAGAAGAGTTTTTAAAACATTAAAATTTAATATGTTTTATTTCTAAATGGTATTCACCCTTTGCCCTATAAAGTAAATTCTCCTGTTCAATTCTACTACTGTTAATACAGCCCACTTAATATTTCCCAATTTTTCATGTTTTCCTAAATTTTTGCCCCTCCAAAAAAGAGACCTATATTTCCCTCTACTGTTCTTGTTTCCAGCATATTTTTGCCTTGATGACAGGTCTAAAAAAGAATATTATACTCACCATTACTATAATTCTCTATGCTAAATCATATAAAATAGCAAGTCTTAATTTCTTCTTCCAAAAAGTGGCATTCACCTAACCAGATCAATTGTGAATCTGGAAGCTTATTTTTAGTTTTGTAGATAATTTTGATGTCTTCTTTGCTCCATTGTCTAAGAGTTGTCATATTCTTCCACCATTTCCTACTTTGTGTTTTATTGACTCCTCTATTTATAATATTATACCTTTCTTATAATAGACACCAACAAACTAGCTAGTTATCAACTTGCTATATTCCTGGGCTTGCTTGTTTGTTTTCTTTGAGGTCTACTATAATTTTTCTTCCTTCTTTGCTCTTCAATAGAAAAAGAACTTCCATATTGCTTGTTGAATATATGCATGTCATGATATTCTCTGCTTATCAGAATCACTATTACAACTTTCTCAAAGACCCCAACCAAAATATCATATCTCTAATAATTGCATGGCCAAACAGGTAACATCTTGCCTATGATTCATGTATGAATGCATATCGATACAACAATGAACTATACCTGACAACCTGAAATATGAGTCATATTATTCACTTCTATTTTGGACAGGATTCCCCAAAATTGGCTAGTTGAGTAACGAACATAGAAGTTACAGACCAATTTACCATATAGAGCAACCAGAGTCATGGTATTTCAGTTATAGAAAATGTGACAAGGCAAATTACACTACTTCACATCTTTACCTTATACTACCACTTTGAAGCTGACAAATGCTGAAAACTTTATGAACTGAAGATGTGTTCTTTATTTGCATCACAGTTATGATCATGAAAAAAATCAATATATATTTACCAAGCGATCCAATAGGAACATAATGAGATTTCACTAAATCCACACTGTAGGTAATGAGAGATCTTAATTATCATGGGAGAGAGGGTTATTCAGTTTCCTACTTACAGGAATAGAAAGACTGAGTGCAGAATTAAAATTGATTAGACAAGCAGGGAAGGCTTCCTGCTGGAATGAATTTGGGTTTATCTGAAAACCAAGTGTGTGGTGGAAAGAAAAACAAAGAAGACATTGAATACAGTTCAACTTTAATATAAAGTATACAAAGTAGCATCTGGAACTCTGAAAAATATAATTCTAGTGAGATGCAAGCTGTAGAAAAGAATGACCTTGGAAACTTAAGTTATATAATGTATAACAGAATCACAAGTCAGTCTATAATATATGTGTGTGTGTACCTACACATATATAATATCTTGTCACAGGTTAGGTTTCCTGAAAGCAGACACAAATGTTAGCATGTAAGACTTTTATTAGGGAGTTCTTTGGGGACCAATATTTGTGGAAAGGAAGGGAATAAAGCAGGGAATTGGGAAGAGGGAGAGCAATATGATGTGTTGTGCTATCCAGATTCCCCGTTCCGGACCAGGGATCAATTCCTACAGCTGTTTAGAGTGCTGGCTGTTGATAGTTAGAACAGCCTTTTCTGAGAACTGCCCGTGGCCTAAGAGAGGTGCATCACCCCTCACCCAAACCTTCCTGTAGCTCTGGTTGCCTTTCAAAACAGACCTGAGTTGAGGTGAAGGGCTGGACATTTTAAGGACATATTCAACTCTTATTGAATTCAGGTTGCCCACAGAAAAATGGATGATCTTTCTCAAGGCAGTCTTCTTCATCTGAACCAATTCCCAAAGATGGTAGAAATTTGAGTTTGATATTACGGCAGCTCGCCCAACAGATGAGGAAATGGTCCTCGATTTCTATAAAAAATTAGGCAGCACATCACAGCATCACCTACAAATTTTTAAAATCATTTAAAAGTCATCTTTAAATAACTGCAAACATCACCATTCCCAGAGGACTATTTTCACAAATTCTTCTTTAATGAATAACAAATGTCCCCTGAGGCTTTTTTTTACTTTTTTTTAAGTTTATCATTCATAAATGAACATCCGTAAACAATAAGTGTATAGTATAAGTTGTAAACTTACAAAACAAACATACATATCATCAAAAAGGTTGCCCATGAATTATCCCAACATAAACACCTTGCACTGTTGTGAAACAATTGTTATAAACTATGAAAGAACACTGTCAAAACATTACAACTAACTATAGCCATTATTTTACACTTGGTCTCATTATTCGAGTAGGTTGGGGAAAAATACCCCAAGTGACTTTTTATATAAAATTGTGTTTTTCAATGGTAATTTTCACTTACTCTCTTAAAGCAGTTTCCTGGGAAGCCACAGGAGGTTTTGGGGGGAAGGCTTATGGGAGCTACATCTGTAACAGGTGAAGGAGGTAGAATTGGGTAGATGGAGAGTTTCAGCTCCCATAGGGTTGCACCAGAGTTATCAGCTCATCACAGGGAGGGCTCTGAAACTGAAATGGCCCTTCAGAGATCTTACCAATTAAAGGAGAGGAGCGAGCCTGTATAACCTGCACTCGGCAGTCAGTGCACATGGACTGCCTCTTAGAAGGGAAGGATATTTAAGAATGAGGCAGTTCCCTTAGATAAAGGACTATTTCCAGCAAGAGATGACATGTAAGTTGTCAGCAGCAAGCATTCCAGGTAGCTGTGGGAGTTAGTTCTTGCTTTTGAAAGGGGGTCCTGCACAGTATATTACATCACACACAATACTATTGATTAAGGGTATTATTCAAAAATACCACTGAAAATACATGCCAGCTTTAGTTTACTTAAAGGTAGTAATATTGTATCCTACATATGGCACTATGATCCTTAACTTTATCGCTTTTGTAGACTTTTGCTATTTTCTTTTTATATATTTTATATATATCTTTTTTTATTCATTTCAACAGAAATAAGGAAACCACTGATCCTCAAAAAACATGTGCTCAATAAGAAGTGTCCCCCTCAATAAGAAGTATACGTATCGAATATTTTCATTTCATTTTTCAGATATGTGAAAGTAAGGATAGAGATGATGGATAAAAATCTCACTTCTGCTGGTATTAAAATTCTTATGAAAGCATCTTGATATAAAAGCGATATAATAATCCATGCTGTTCATTTCTGCCCCTTGCCCATAATGAATGTAACATTTTAATTAAAATTTCAGAGAACTTTACAGCTTTCATGACATAGAAATTATTTAGACATATATGAATAATTTACATCTTATGCTCCTTTTTCAGGTTACTTCTCCATTTTTTCCTAAGGTTTACCTTCAGGCATTTAATTACTTCTATTGCCCTAAATCTAGTACACATCTCCCCACACATGCAAAACACCTTTTAGACATAATTCTCAAGTAACACCAAACTATTAGAAAAGAGTGTAGGAATTTTAATTTCTGTACATAATAAATTAAAATAAATTTCTGTTTACATCGATAGAAACTCATATGGAACTCTTAAGCCAAAAGTTGAAAAATAATACTATTTCATATTTAATATTTCTGACATCAGATTTTTCAAGTTTTTTATTATTTTATATGCAATTTTAGAAAAATTCAGATGACTTAGAAAAATAAAAAGGTATTTTAGAATGCATATCTTTCTATATGACTTTTAGTTAAGTTTATCTCTAACTGGCAAATGATTTTGTTGCTATGTTTATCATCTTTGTAGCTATAATGATATTCTGTGTTTTAACTACCTCAAACACTCTCTGTTGATAACACTCCAAACGACTAAAATTTTGCAATTAAAAATACTTCAAGGATGATTTGTTTCATGGCTACTCCATAATTCAGATGTAATATTTCTCTTACTTTTAGAAATATTAAAGTTGTTAACTAAGCAAAAGTCATAGTGTGAACACATAGTATGAATTTTCTTTCCCTCATTTAAAATGTTGAATCTGTTGTTACTGTTTGTAGTACTAACAAATATGTAGGTATACAGTGGAAAAGTATAAAGATTAATAAAAGTTCATCTTTTTATTCCAAGTATCCTAAAATGAGGTCATAAAAATGGCTGTGAATTATAACTCTGAAATGGAAGAAATCACTCAAGTATGTTAAGCTAATTACCACCTGTAACTCTGGGCAGTGTTTCCTGAATGCATTGTGCCTGTCTTTTACTGTTCCTGAGCATAACTTCTTTAACATAAAATTGAATAAATCACATCAGTGAGAATGTACTAAAAACTCCGTAACATGAAAACAACTACACGTGATTAATGGGTATAGTAAATTTCCCAAGAAAGAAGGTTGTGCAGCTTAAAAAGATGAGTTGATAGAAGAATATCTAAAGGTTATCTTGTAGCTAGAGATGAAGGGTTTTCTGAAAGTGCTATATAGCCCCTCTGATAAAATTTGTTGAAAATCTGTGAAGTTTCCAGGTCATTTACTAAGAAACAAATTAAGTGCAAAGATCCTGTGAAGAATTTTGTAAACTGGAGACAGGTTAAGGTTATAAAGTTATAATTAGTGGATTCTATTGTCTGTCAGATTTCTCCATGACAGGGTAGTCATGGTTACAGCTGACCAGGGTCTCACACATCACAGGTCAGGAGACCGCCTGCATTCTCACAGAATTTTGGATATCACTTAACAATAAAGAAAACAGTACAGAGTATAACCGTGGTAACTAAATACAACATTCTTTCTAAGCAATCTTCCTCAGATTAACACAGTTCCAATTTAGCTGACAGTAATATTTCTTATCCCTGCTCTGGTAAAAGGGCCAGCCTCAGTCTTATGCTAATACTTAACCATCATCACAGAATCTCAAAGATACACAAACATTTTCTTCACACCTCTCTTTCTTTTGTTAGATGGTAGACTGCAGCAATGACCTACTGTCTCCTCCCATACTTTAGGAAGGAAGGGAGTAGCTGTCTGGAGTTAATGCCTACACAAAGGACAGATGCATTAGACTAACAAAATCACAATGCAGCCCATAACTCCACCAGGAGCTAAATGAGGCCTTTTTTTTTTTTCCCCCAAAAACAAAAAGAAGCTCAGCGCCCATAGCTGCTCCGTAAAATATAGTAATAAAATTACTGGAATTTGAATAAAAAGGATATGAAGTAGCCTGAGTCAGTCACAGCTCCACTGAACAATATGCTATATGCTTTGGCATAACAGTAACTGAGAGCAAAGAGTATCCCCCCTCAAATGATCAAGAAGTATCTTTTTTATGTAAAGTGGATAAACAGTTTTTGCTCATATTGAACATATCCTTTTGTGCCTATAATGATTATACCACATAGAATGTTTTCACAGTGGTTCTTGATTACATAACTTTGCTAAGGCTGCCTATAAATACCTTACATGGATAAGAGGGTAAAATAAATAAACATGATAATTGGCTGCACTTATCAGCATTTATTTTTAATAAAAGCAACATTTGTAAATGAAGAAGAATAATGCCAATTGTCTAGGTCTTCGACTTTTATTTCTATCTGGAGTTTTCCTTTTTATAAACATAGTCAATGTACAATAATATAATTTTGCCACCTCAAAATTCTTCTTGAAAAAAGTTAGTCTCTGAAGTTACCCTGAATTTTAGAAACATCTCATCATGAGCCTCCAAAGCCTTCAATAATATCAGATTCAAAATTTTCCATTGCACTGTTTAAAAAAAATCTTTAGCACCAAAATATTCCTAAGACAATATTTTCTTCAGTTTAAGGATCCCAAGAAATAAGCTCAAATATGTAAGAGGGAATTATACCTGCTTCAAACAATTCTGTTAATCATATGAGAAAACCATGTACCCCAAAATATCATATTATGATTTCTGAAATAATACTAATACAATAGTATTATGTTCCTAGGGCTAAATTGCCCAAATGACTGCACTGACATCTCAACCCAAATGACAAATATTTTCCTTTAATTTCTCTCAGCAGTTTGCAACTCTCTCTGTTTAGCAAGACAAAGAGTAGTTACTTGTGAGAAGAGGTTCTATAATGCATCCCTAAATTTCTACAGCCATGGAGCAATAACAAATCTAAGATGCAATAATCCAATCACAGATAAATTTAACAGGAATTCTAAATATCGATCTGCCATCAAAATACAGAGTTATTATTCAAGTTATCCAAAGATTCACCCAAGACTGAAATCTATGTCTTCACTCCCTCATCCTCACATGTTCAATTAATCTACAGATAGATAGTTCCTAAATGGTTCAGAAACTGCCCTCTCATTCTCAACTGCTGCAGCCTTGATTTGAGTTTCATTATCTTTCCTGAATGACAGCTGTCATCCAAACAATCTTCAGAAGGGGCCCTACTTCTTCAGATGACTTAGAAAAACTAATGGTTTCTTTTTTTCACCACAACAATACCAAACTATTTGTAATTCTTAAGACACACAAAGTCATTTTACATTTCTCTATCTCAAAAATTCCTGTTTAGCATTGAAAACCTAATGAAGACATTATCCATCTTATGTAACCTTGACTATTCCTACCATCACTAGCAATTTTAATGTACATTTATTAATGTTTACACCCCTTCGACAATCATTTATTGGAGGCTTCCTTGGGGTGAGCCACAAAACTGGTTTCTGAACAATCCCTGTTCTTTACCAAGAAGAAAATCTTGCACATCATCTATGCTGAGTAAATTACTTTCAATATGAGCTGAATATTTTCTGTTCTGTAGACCCTGATAGTTGTTTCAGAGGAATCCCTGCAAATAAGTTTTGAACAGCAATGGCATCAGTGGAACTATTGGAAAGACTTTAAAGCTGCTACAGGTAGTCTTCTTTTTTTTTTAATACTTTGTGTTCTAAAATTTTATATAGACAATGATTAAAACATATAACGTTATATAAATGATATTTCAGGTACCACTTAAATATTTAAAATATTTATTGCTTTATTGACATTTTATTGCTCACAGCTCCTCTACAGACTGAGCACTATTATATCATCATCCTGATTTTACAGATGTGGAAACTGAGGCTCAGGGAGTTAAATAATTTTCCCAAAGTCCCACAGCTAGTCAGCAACAGAGCCACAATTCAAAGTCTGGCAGGTTAGCCATGCCCTGATGCACAATTCTCACTTCTTTTGATGGTTTCTGCCTTATGGACAATGACACAAGGTGCCAGATTTTTCTGAAGAATGAAAGCCAGAGAAAACGGGATGCCCACGTTAGTGTTGAAACACAAGCACACAAGCAAATATACCTACAGACCCATCCAGGGGATCAGACTCTAAATAACTTCTCCTACCATTATAGTTAAAAACAACAAAGCAGCAATCCTGGGAATTCCATTATTTCAATACATAATTCACATTTATGTCTATTTATGTGAGGCAGAGCATTATTTTGGTGTTTTAAGAAGTTAGAAAACTTCCATAACATATTATGAATTTCATGTTGAATTTATTTTATGTTGATTCTTTGATCAAAATTACAACTTCTTAAGATAACATTGTCAAATTGTCATTCTCCTTAGACAATACAATTTTCAGCTTGGTGCAGATTTCTGTGAGGTAAAAATGATGAGATGTTTGAAAACAAAAATTGCCTAATTATGAAGGAGACATGTCTTTTTATTCAGGTAAAAAGAGGTAGTCTGGGCCGATACAGTTTTGTACTTGAGCTCGGGTTCCCCTCTAATTCTACGACCTGGGACAAGATACTGCTTATCATGCTCCAATTTCATTTGTTGATATAACTGTCAAGCTACTTTTTTTATTCATCACACTGGCTTCAACACAAATATGGTAAATTTCTTTTTTAGCATAAAATGTGCAATTCATTTTTGTTCAAGAATTTGCCAAAGAGACAAGCCTTTTTCAGAATAATAGTCTTCGTTTGTTCATTTTTTCATGCGTCTTATTACAGGAGAGATTTAGTGAATCATTTTGTGGTTTGATCAGTTTTTACATATTAAAGATTATTACGTCAAGAAATCTTAACCCAAAAAGAAGTCATGAAGTATATCTCTAGCAAATGCTACATGATTGTTTTATGTCCATCCTTTTCTCTAGGAAATCAATTTGTGTTGTTAAACAAGAATTATTCGTTATGTTTTGTGCTATTATCTTGAGGAGTTAAATTCTTTACAGTGTTGTCTGATACAGTGTAATTTTTCACTATCAAAACTGCAGGTATTAAATTAGGTCTAAAATTTGGTGTGACTATGTGCATTTATTTAAAATATTAAATAGGAATTTGGTGGGTTTTTTTTACATGAAAACAAAGACCTCTTGCTTTACAGAAGTGTTTGTATTAGGTTGTAAACTACAATCATAATTTATACATTTCAAATACTCCAAGATCTTTTAATTTAATGTTGCTTGGTAATTATTGGATGCATGTTATATACTCACAATATAAAACAATAGTATGTATGATTCATTATACTATGACTTGATTTACATAATTCTTATTTTTACAGTATTAATCCAGAAACATTTCTACTATTTTGATTTATATATTCTAGTATTAAAGAATTAAAATACAATGTACCATATGCTATCTATCAATAGGCACTTTTCTCAACACCTTGGTCAAAAATTACATATACCACATTTAAGATTATGTGAACTTTCCCTCAAAATATTTGAACAAAATTGTAGCTCTAAAATTATTTTAACAAACTTCAGGGTTTAATGAGATTTTCAATGTATTTTCTTTAACTATCCTTCTTAAAAAAGTATTATGAAACAAGTTTTACTATATTAATTAAGTTAATATCAGTTTAGACAGGTGGCATATATATTAACAGTTATAAATCTTTAAAACTTAACTCTTAATAAATTTAATTTGTTTTACAAAAAATTACTATATTTGATTTGTTGCCTTATAGAAATTTTCTACATTTAAATCCGATGGTGTATTTTCAAATGTTGTTCTATATTGATTCTCCTTTCACCTCAATGCCTTGACATTTTAAAACAAAATAATTTTTAGGTCCAGTGAGGATAGGGATATAAGTTTGTGAGCTCTGTGGACCTTACTAATCACTGGGTTGCAAAACCTGTCTTTTTAGTTCTTTTATCTCGATTGAAAAAACACAGTGGGATTATTGAACAGTTGAAATTTGGTGGCAATAAAAAGTTAAGCATGAAAATACATCTGCAGTAAAATAAAAATTGTATTTTATACATGTAATAATATTTAAATGAACAATTTTTAATTTAGTCATAATATATAAAAAATAACTGAGCCAAATTTAGACCATAAAAAGCAGAAAGAGGGCTTTCTCCATGGAAGAACCAGCATTTTAATAGGCTGGTTTAACAATGCAATTCATTAGGCCATGGAGGTGAAATTAAAATGATATGTGTCATACACTGAGATTTCCTGCCAAAAAAATGCTTTTCATGCTGTGGAAATTAAGAATAATGCTTCAATGGTAGCTTCTTTGTTACTATCTATTATTTTTCTCTCTCTTCTCTCATTTATTGAAATTGGACTTCTTTCTCAATCTTTAAAGGAGAAAACTGTATATGTAATATTTAAGGGAAGAAATAATAATTGAAATATTGAAAAGAATCAAAACAGCAAGCAAACATTGCATCTAACTCAAGGTCGCTCTACGCAAAATTGAGAAACTGTTAGTGTTGGTGGTAATAGTTCAGTATTTCCCTAGGCACTCAACCCACCAGAGCCCCTCTGCTCCATAGCCAACACACACACACACACACACAGAGCAAAACCCTTGGAAAGTCTTTATTGTTAAGTAACGTGCCATCCTTAGATATTTCCTGAACTCTCTCTTACAACCACTGTATTTTCCCCTTGCACAGCCTTTTTATGTAGTAATGGCTACCTAGCAAATCTCACAAACTCTTCTTCTGTATTACTGGGTGATATATTGTCATTATTACTTTAAAACAATTAATATGAAATTAAATTAAGACTTTAAACAGATAAAGTATTAATTAATGAGTGGATTTTAAAGATGATTTCACATTTGAAGGGTCAGCTGTTTTCTTTCTCTGTGTGGAACTTTCCTTAAACTCATCATTATTAACAAATATTTAAATGAATCTATTCTATGGAAGACATTGTGCTAAAAACTGTGAGAGGTGCAAGATGCACCATGATGTGAGTTCAAAATACATGCAACTAATGAGTACATGCTTGTGATATTAAAGGAGGATTGTATACACTCAAATAAAAAGAAACTGACTCTGACAGGAAGAGCAGTCAGATACTTCTGAAGATTTCCTGTCAAGATATTGTTGAAGATTCTGCTCCACACATATGGCAATGATATGTCACATAGGAAAATAAATAAACAAAAACTGATTAGAAAAGTAGAAATAAAATACTTGTGTAGCACAAAGAGAAGAGAAACGTAAAGCACAGAGTGGAGCTGAAGTGTGGCCCCGCAATGTTAGGGCTTTCTGGTGGCCTGTTTGACTACTGTGGGCTAAAGGACTACACAGGCTCAGGGGAAGTAAAAAAGGCTTAAAGCCAGGCTCACTACCAGAAGTCAGATGCTAGGATTGTGCTCTCCCTGTTCATGAGTAAAATCTTTTAAAATAGAAATAGTGCTACGGCCATATGGTTGACAGTGCTCCTGCTAGCCCACTGTGTCTCTACCATTTCAGGAAGATCTATGTACAGCTTTAAGACCAGGAACAAAAATCACTGCCTTGCTGGCATCAAGACTGGATGTGCAATATCAGGGGCATCACTGCAGAGAATAAGCCTCAGGTGAATTGTAAAACAGTGTCTGCATTAGTTTTGATAGCCTACTATCACAAATAACACAATGAGTAGTCTTAAACAATGGGAATTTATTGGCTCCCAATTTCAGAGGCCACAAGGCTTGCTTCCTCCCAGGGTCAGTAGCATTCTGGCTGGCTGGCAATCCTGTGTTTCCTGGCTTCCCATCACATGGCAATGCCCTCTCCTTTCTTTTGCATATCCCGTTGACTTACAGCTGTTGGCTCTTCCCTATGACTTTCTCTTTTATAAGGCCTCTAATAATATGATTTAGACTCATGCTGGTTCAGCTGGCACTCCTTAAATAAAAATAACACCTTCAATAGGTCTTATTTATCATGGGTTCATAGTCACAAGAAAGGGATTAAGATTAAGAACAGTTTTCTTTTTTTTCCCCCCTGGGGACAATTCAATCTGTGAGGGAGAGCTTAGAGGAAGTTAACTGCAATGGAGGCAAATGTTAGACAGGAAGAGATGAGCATGGAAGAGAGAATTACCTATTCAAAATAAACAGCAAACCAAAATTTCAAAACCCATGAATTACTCAAATGTTATAAAGACTATCAAGAAATGAAAAATTTGAATATGAATTTTATTTCATATGAAATTATTTTATAGAATATTCCAACAAAGATATTTTTAAAGCTTATATTTCATAGTAAATTCCTCAGGAAGCAGGATATGATATGGAGATTTGCATGCAGGAATTTTACTGGGAATTGCTCTTGGGAACAACACTTGCAGGGTAGTAAAGGAAGAAAGATTGAGCAGAGGGAGAACTGTGATACAGTTGCACAGAAGAATTTAGTCAAACCCAAGGGAGCCATGGAGCTGAGATGGCATTCTAGAGTTGTTCCCAGTTATGGTTTTACCTCCACATCAAGCAGTCATTGGAAGTAAGTTGTCTCTAGGGAGGAGACATAAGTGTATGTGAGGCAGTCCCTTTGGTTAAGGGCAAGTTCTTAGGGAACACCTAATGTAACCTATCAGCAGCCAATACTACCAGCAGCTGGTTGAATGAATGTCCCAGTACTGAAAGAGTGATAAGCATCCATTATAGTCTACCACTTATGGGAACACCCCTTTTATGATTGTAGTTGTTCTCAGTTCCCAGGGAAACCAATAAGAATCTTAAAGGGATGCTTAAAGTCCTTAATATCACAGCTGATCTCAGAGGTACACCAAAAATCATCATCTCCTTCCTCCATTACTACTTCTAGGTCCCACTTAGTACCTCTGTTGCTCTAAGTGGCTGGCTTGTTGGCATGCCCAATCCAAGACCATGAGGGGTATGAGCTCTGGTCACTATGCCCTTCTTGGGCTATGACTGCTATATCTGGCCATTTATCAAAATTGATCAAGGAGGAGAGCAGATGTGGCTGAAGCAGTTGAGCACTTACTTCCCACATGGGAGGTTCTGGGTTCAGTACCTGGTGCCTCCTAAAAACTCAAACAAACAACAAACAAACAAATGAAAAAACTAACTCAGGGGATCCGAGTGCTTGAGTGCCAGCTTCCCACATACAAAATACTGGGTTCAATCCCTGGTCCCAGTAGCTAGAAAAAAAAAAAAAAAAAGATCAAGGAAACACCAAGAGATGCCCTAGTGAATAACTTAGGTGTCATACATATTTTCCCTAACTCCATTCTGAATCAGAAACTCTATGCCCCACAGTTTGTTAGAATCAATTACCCCTGTCAGAATTGTGAGTTATTTTTTTTTTCCTGTTGGTCTTTTGACAAAGAAACTGGGTGATAGTCATTGCATAAAATTTAATGAGATACGTGTTGTGTCCACTGGTATAAGCCTTCCCCTCTGGAAATAGGGACATTTAAACCTGTAGAGCCCAAAGCTTTGGGTTGGAAAAGCATAAATTTTCTATGTGGGTCAAGAGGAGTGATTATCAATGCAGACATTTCCACCTTTATGCCCTCAGTTCATAGACTCATATATTCAACATATTGGGATACAGCACTATATAATTGTTTTTTGATTTATGGTATATTCAGTATCCTGGAGGATGGCACCTTTTTCTAAGTTGGTGCCTCTGTTTTACCTTCACTCTATCAATCCAACAACTCTTGGAAGGTACAGTATGTGATAAGGCAAGTAGACAATGATGATCATATACTCATTAGTGTACCTCTTTTGTAGAAAAGGAGTTGCCTTGGTTTGTTACAAACACTCTAAATGCATTTTACTTGTGGTGCTGTCTTAGGTCCTTCCAGCAGGAAAGGCTGACTCCTACTTGAAAAAATGTGTTGAAACCGTCAATATATATCACTATTCCTTCCATTGTGTAAAGAGTCCAATGTAATAAACTTGTCACCAAAAACCTGGTTAGTTTCTTTGAGGAATAAAACTATATTGGGTCATTAACATTTGTCTCTGGCAGATGGACAATTCAGCACTGGAAATAGCTAGATCAGCCTTAGTGAATAAGAACCCAGGCTCTTAGACCCATTTATAGCTTTCTTTCATGCCATCACTGTTATTCCATTTATGTACCCATTGTACTAACCTTTGGGTGACGGAGGACAAAGGCTAGCTGAGGTAATCTGTTTGAGATATTTTGGCTAGTTGGATTTTCAGTACCTCTTTCATGGTAAATGCTCTCTGGTGAGTGTTAATAGGAGACACAATAATCTCCAGATTTTGCACTTAATCTCTTGGACCATCCATTTCTTTTCTCTAGGTCTTCTTGTCCATATTTTAATTTTGTCCTTATTCCAAGCCCCTGACCAAATAGCTGAGCTATTTATCACTGAACATGAACCTATATATAAATTTAACCTTGTGCCAAATTTCACTTTCCACTCAAAATGCATGACCCAGTGTGTCACCTGCAGTTCTACCCATGAAGAGGACTTCTTCTCTTATTGCTGTTTTTCCAGACCAACCCTGATTGGAGCTATAACTTAATATCAGTCCATTTTCATCTTGCACTCACATACCAACTGTGATGGCTAGGCTAATGTGTCAACTTGGCCAGGTAATTGTGCCCAGCTGTTGGGTCCAGCAAGCCTGGGGCTAATTGCATCTGCATCAATCAGCAAGATTGGATGAAGAATGGATGAGGCTGTTATCCATTCAGTTGACTGCTTATAAAAGGGAACTGATTTCAACATTCGGAGAGAATTTCCCAGCTCGTCGTT
>PVKH010006171.1:0-21316 GCA_004027955.1 Chaetophractus vellerosus
TAAAGACAGACAAATTGGCCAATGGAGCTGAATCAAGTACTCAGAAACAGACCCTCATATCTACAGTCAAGTGATTTTGAACAAGGCTGTTAAGCCCACCCAGCTGGGCCAGAACAGTCTATTCAACAAATGGTGCTGGGAGAACTGGATAGCCATATCCAAAAGAATGAAAGAAGACCCCTATCTCACATCTTATGCAAAAATTAACTCAAAATGGATCAATGACCTAAATATAAAAACAACCATAAAACTCCTAGATGAAAATGTAAGAAAACATCTTCAAGATCTTATGGTAGACAATAGTTTCTTAAACCTTACACCCAAAGCATGAGCAACAAATGAAAAAAAATAAATAAATGGGACCTCCTCAAAATTAAACACTTTTGCACCTCAAAGGAATTTTTCAAAAGCATAGAAAGGCAGCTGACTCACTGGGAGAAAATATTTGGCAATCACATATCTGATAAGGGTTTAACATCCATGATATATAAACAGATCATCCAACTCAACAATAAAAAGACAAACTATCTGATAAAAAAAAATGGGCAAAAGACTTGAAGAGATAATTGTCTAAAGAAGAAATACAAATGGCTAAGAAATACATGAAAAAATGTTTAACATCACTAGCGATTAGTAAAATGCAAATCAAAACTACAATGAGATATCATTTTACACCTATTAGAATGGCACAGAGAACTACATATGCTGGAGAGGATGTGGAGAGATAGGAACGCTTATTCACTGTTGGTGGAAATGTAGAATGGTACAGTCACTATGGAGGATTGTTTGGCAGTTCCTAAGGAAGTTGAATATAGACTGCCATGGAACACGGTAATACCATTGCTAGGCATATACCCAGAAGAATTGAGAGCAGTGACATGGATAGACCTCTGCACACCGATGTCCACAGTGGGGTTATTCATGAGAGCCCAAAGTTGGAAACAACCCAGGTGTCCATCAACTGATGAATGGATAAACAAATTGTGGTGTATGCACAAGATGGAATATTATATAGTCCTAAGAAGAAATGAAGTCATGGAGCACATGACAATATGGATAAACCTGGAGGACATTATGTTGAGTGAAGCAAGCCAGACACAAAAGTACAAATACTCTATGATTGTGCTAGTATGAACTAAATATATTATGTAAACTCATGGAATTAATAATTAGAACATAGGTCACTGGAAAATAGAATGAAGGTAGGGAATAGAAAGCTATGGTTAACCTACGCAGAACTGGTTCGAAGGTTGTTTGTAAATCTTTGGAGATAAATGGAAATGGTGAGACTTTGGAAATAAATGGAAATGTTTGTGACTAGCAGAGCTATTACATGGGTATGACTGTGGTTGAAAAGAAAAGCCTAAAGTCATTTATATTACTAGACGTAAAGCTAAAAAATGTAACATGGGGCTGAAAACAGCGAAACCTCATATAAAATGTGAATAAGGGTGATATTGCATAAATAAGACCGTTTTTACAAAATATAAATGTCAATATACAAGAGAGAAGGAAACAGAATAGCAGCTATGTATGGCAGGGGAAGCATAGAGAAATTCAGAGGTGATGAGTTTTGTTTGTTTGGTTGGATTTTGTTTTTTAGTATTATTGTTATTACTGGAATAATGAAAATGCTCTAAAAATGATTGGAGTAATGAATGCAGAACTTTGTGATAATATCGAATACCATTGATCTCACTTTAGATGGATTTATGCTTTATTAATATGTATCAATAAAATTGATATGTCAAAAAAAAAAGAGTAAGTGAGTAGGAAATCTCATAGGAAGCCCATATACCTGGGTGGGGTTTCTTACCTGGTAGGTGTAACTTTTCTGTTTACAGGTCATAAAGCTTTTATAATGCCTGGAATTCTTGTTCATCCCCATAATCACTAAAAGAATTAGCAGAGTTCTGTTCTGGAGGGAAAATATCCACATTGGCTGTCCCAATTTATTACAGAAATTTATTTAAATATCTTTAGAAAACACTTCTCTTTTATTTATTTGTTTCTTTGTGGCCTGTGAATGAATGCCTGCTCCCTTACTCAAATGCCAGGATTCTACTGCTTCATAAACAGACCTTCAATTCTCCTGTTTCTAGCTCAAATGCCTTCTCTCCTTCTTTCATGCCTATAATCTTTGTTAATAACAAGATGTTCAGATATACTAAAGGAGTTGCTTATCCACATTTCCCAATAGGCCTGGGGCTGAGAATCTTCATGTAGAAATTGATCCCTGCCTGTATTTGAGACTCAGTCTTGGTTTATAGGGAGTGCAGTTGCAGTGAAAGCCAGATTATAGAGACAAATGGATCCTAAGGGGAAAAAATAATCACTGTGAATTGTTCAATAACCTGGAAGGTTGCTGTAAACTTAAACATAAAAGTTGGAATGTTGAAAATATTCTCATTGGAATTTTACTTAGAAAATGTTTATTTTCCATTGCGACCCTTTCTTTCTATTCTGGCTTTATCAATCAACACTCTTCAAATATTTTTGTCTTCCCCAAATATGTTTAAATTGCTCATGCTCCCTATCCCCTATTATTTATCTTCTTGAAGAATCATGACATATTTAATATGTTTATCTACTTTCTTTTAAATAAGACATGAAGAGAGAATGATGACGAACATATGTGTACACTCCACCATCTTGAACTAGATGTACTACATTTCAAGGGATATCATATAGCAGAGTTTCGGGAACTTTGGGTGGAAATTATTTCACTTTTACTATCAGTTTCTCTGGAAAAGTAGTGTCACTTAACCATTTCACAAATTCCTTTGTGTATACATAATGCAAGGACTGAAGTGTAGTCAATCCCAGACTCCCACTATCACTGAATTTTCAAGTGTTATGCAATGCTCTGATGGTGCAATCCCTCGTGGGGTTCCTGTTATTTAGGGAAGGTTGGTCTATTTAGAACCTAAAGTGGACCTCTCTTGGAGAATGTAGTCTAATTTAAAATATTGGTGTATATGCCCAGTCATGTTCTCTTCAACCATCTAATGGAGAATTTTGCAAGTTATTTTTCCTTTTATACTTTCTCTGTAATAATTGCTGTACAGCTCAATAGCCTGTACCAAGTAATTTCACTAATGGTGAGTGTGATGGTTAGGCTAATGTGTCAACTCGGCCAGGTAATTGTGCCCAGCTATTAGGTCTAGCAAGCACTGGGCTAATTGAGTTTACTGCATGGATGGCTGATTACATATGCATCAATCAGCAAGATTGGATCAAGAATGGATGACGCTTTTATCCATTCAGTTGACTGCCATAAAAGGGAACTGATTTCAACATTCAGAGAGAATTTCCCAGCTCATTGTTGGACAGCGAACTTCTCCCAGGAACTCATCAGTCTTTCATTGGAGGCCCTGGCTTGCAGCCTGCCTGCAGAGCCTGGACTTGTGCATCCCCATGGTCACGTGAGAGACTCTTATTAAATCTTATATTTTTAACAGATATCTCCTGTTGATTCTGTTTCCCGAGAGAATCCTGACTAGAACAGTGAGGATATTTAGCCAGAACTGCTTGTCTTATTATTTAGGTATTTGGAATGTTTTGATTTTTTTTTTCTGATTTTCTTTGCCTGCCTCTTTTTTATATAAAATTTTTCTCTATTGTTTTATTTTGGTCTCCTCTTAATACTTTATAGGCTTTTCAATTCATCTTTTTCCTTTCTGGGATTCCTTTCTTATTAAAAAAAGATTAAAAAACATAAAATATATTTTTTCTTTTATTTTTCTTATGATTTCTGGTTTTAATCAAACAAATCAGGAGAAATTATGTCAATATTTATCATGGGCTAATCAAACAGTGCAAAACTTAGCCATTACTAGCGGTGTTCTTAATCATATAAAACCACAGAATTTTTTTATTTCAACAATAAAAAATACTATAGTGTATTTTGTGACTTTCCTTAATTTATGAAGCGCTTTGATAATTCAGTTAAAGAATAAACAAATACTTCATAGAAATATGTGCAAAATGTGTATTTTATAAAAAAGAAACATGAAAATATGAAAAGTTGTTCAGCTTTACTGAAAGATCAATGATATGAAAAGTAAACCAATATTCTATTTTTTCATGAGCTTAACAAAGATTAGTTTGACTATGTACAGTGTTCATGAAAGTCACTCTCATTCACTTTTATTTTTTTATTAGAGAAGGTGTGACAAATCTCATTCATTTTTTTTTTTCTTTTTGGCTTTTTTAATAGGATTTTTTTTTTTTTTTTAGGGTAGAAGCTTACAGTTTCAAGGCTATGAAATGTCCAAATCAAGGCACCATCAGAGATACTTTCTTGCCAAAGTCAGTTGCTATCGATCCTGGTGTCCATCCATGTGGCAATCAGGCAAATGGTGGGCTTATCTCCTCAACCTTGAGCTGCTCCATGGGCCCAGCCACTTGCAGGTTTCTTTCCTTGCCTCTGTGCTCCTTTTCCTTTCTTTCTTTCCTTTTAAAGAAATTTAAATGTTACGTCGAAAATATAGGGGATTCCCATATACCCCAACACCTCCCCCTCCCACACTTTCCCCCATTAACAACATCATTCTTTCCAGTGTACATTTGTTACAATTGTTACAATTGGTGAGCACGTAGTGAAGCATTGCTACTAACCATAGTCTATAGTTACATTATGGTTTACACTTTGTACCACACAATTTAATAGGTTTTGGCAAAACGTATAATGGCTTGTATCTTTTATTGCAATATCATGCATACCAATTCCAATGTCCCCAAAATGCCACATGTTACACCTATTTTTACCTCTCACTCCCCTCAGAACCTCCGGTGACCTTTATATCAATGTTACAAATTCTTTCATTACTAGAATAATAATGCCTACTTTCGCCCATAGTTGCATTCCCCCTCTAATGTGTACTATTGTATGGTGCAAAATGTAAACCATAATGTAAACCATTGACCATGGTGAGTAGCAATGCTTCGATATTTGTTCATTGTTTGTAACAAATGTACCATACTCATGTAGGATGTTATTGGTAGGTAAGGGTATGTGTGTGGGGGTGTATATGGGAATCCCCTATATTTTCTATGTGACTTTTCTGTAAGCTAAAGCTTCTTGGAAAATACAGTGAAAAAAAATTTTGACCCGAGTTCCCTTAACATATTAACTTGTTTTGTATGAATTTTCTTCCTTGGTGTGTATCAATTCATTGGCATTACGTATATTTAAGTGTTATGCGACCACTTTTATTTAGTTCCAAAACATTTTCATCTCTCCAAAAGAAACTACAAAGTCTTTAAGCCATCACTCCCCATTCCCACTTCCCCCAGCCCCTGGCAAACACCAGTCTGCTTTATGTCTCTATGAGTTTACCTATTCTGGTTGCTTGATATAAATGGAATCCTACACTATGCAATGTTTTGTTTCTGACTTCTTTCACTAGCATGAAATGTCAAGGTTCATATACATTGTAGCATATATCAGAAATAAATACATTTTTATGGCTGAGTAATATTCCATTGTCAATATATAAAACAAACTGTTATCCATCCATCACTTAATGTATATGTGGATTTTGTCCTCCTTTTGTCTATAGTGAATGCTGTGGTTATGAACATCCATATACAAGTATATGCTTTGAGTACCTGCTTTCAATTCTTTTGGGTATATATTTAGGAACAGAATTGCTGGATCATATGGTAATTCTATGTTTAACTGTTTGACGAGCCACCAAACTGTTTTCCACAATGACTGTACCATTTTATGTTACCACCAGCATTTCTCTATAATGCTCAACAAAATATGCTGTTTTTCTTTTCTTTTTTTCTTTTCTTATTTGTGGCCATCCTAGTGGATGTGAACAGGTATCTCATTGTAATTGTGATTTGTATTCCCTTAATGGCATTGAAGGTTTTTCACGTATTTGCTGGCCATTTGCATATCTTCTTTGGAGAAATGCCTATTTAAGCCTTTGACCGTTTTTAAGTTAGGTTATTTGTTTTTTTTGCTGCTGAGTTTTAAGTGTTCTTTATATATTCTAGATACTAGACCTTAGTCATATATGATTTTCTTCAATTCTGTAGGTTGCCTTTTCACTTTCTTAACAATCTCCTTTGTTGCACAAAAGATTTTGATTATGAGGTAGTCCCTTTTTTTTATTTTTCTTTTGTTGTTCTATCATGCATTTTTTGGACCATAATTGAATTAGTTTCCTTTGTACTGCATTTCCATAGTTTGAAATAATAGACTTAGGGGTCTTGTGTGTTTTCATTTAAAAAAGAGGTTTTCTTTGCTTTTTCTTCTTCTTAAACACAGTGGTAATCTTTGTTTTATTTTTTTTCCTACTTATGTTTCCCACTGATATACTCTTCCTTTTCATCTTTTAGTTTTTGTCATTATGCTCTTCTGTTTCTCTAACCAAAGTCCATATAACTCTTTCCATTTTCAAGTATTTAAAAGAAACACTTTACTCACAGCACTTAAACATCTGAGTTACAGAATAATTCATAGTGGGAAACTAGAATCAACACAACAAGACCCTGGGCTTACTTCCTCTTACCTATGATTGCTATTTTTCCTCCTTGCCTTTATAACTTGAAGCAACTTTCTTGAATACCGAATGAGAGAGATAGGGAAGGTGAGGAAAAAGGAAAGTGGAGAGGGAATTAAATCACCCGTCTGTTTGTTCAATGACTTAAACTAATACATCCTAGAGCACTGAATATATGGCTATGTCCTTAGAATCTAAATTTAATTTTTAAATCATGTTAGGGCAGCTAATTAGTTTAGAAGGGCAGAAGGCAGCGTCGGACTATAATAGAATGGAATGGGCTTTTGAGCAGGAATTGCCTTTGAAACCTGGCTCTGCTCCTTAGCAGCTGTGTTCCCTAGCAGAGTTTTTCTTAACTTTTCTGGCCCTCAGTTCTCTCACTTGTGGCATTTTATAAGGATAGAATAAGATAGTAGTTGTGAAGTCCTGCCTGTGGAAGATATTCACCAAATGTTACGCTCATTTTACTCTCCTGTGATTCTTATTGCAAAGCCAAAGCTCAACTTACGGTTGTCGTAACTGTGTTGAGGTCAGAAACATTTTTTATGTTTCTCTCAAATTTTACCATAGACTTTTAAATACAAATGTTTAACTCTGAAAACTATAGGGAATCTTAGGGTAATTGATAAAACAGCATTTTTTTTATGGTATAGTCTAATAAATTTCTTGCATCATCTCAAAGCTATTCCCCCCACCCCACCCTACCACCTCCATTATCTTATCAAAAGCTTAGCAGCTTTTCTCTCTGCTCTAAAACAAAAGTAGGAAAGAAAACACCCTTAAATCTTACGTTAATGTATATGAGATGAGCAAAATAAGCACAGAGAGGCACGAGCTATCAGAGTGGAAGAATTAAAGGTGCCTGGTGCCATAAAATATTAAATAGTGGTTTAATCAGCAGTGAGATATGTAAGCGAGCTTAATTAGAAATACATATTATTATTTGACTTTAAAGTACAAAATGAAAAATTAAAGCAATCTTACAGGATATGTAATCAGTGAGGAATAATATGTTGGAAAATGAGTCTGATGTTGTAATTGGTGTGTGCAATTAAAATTAATTAATTTTGGTTAGCATACATGCATGCAAATATGAAATCAACAAATTTTAAATATTAAAGTCATAATTATAGTGACAGTGGTATGGTATTCTCAAGAAATGAGAGACCTCTCTATGACATGTAGTCACCCTCAGCTGTAATTTCTGCTGTTTCTGATCAAATCAGGGAGGTATTCTGTCTGCTATTTGTCTGGACTCTGGAAAGTTGTGATTCTTTGAAGGGTGCCCACTCCTAAATTTATTTAATTAAAATTCACAGTGATGTTTTGCCAGTGTCAAATTTCCTTTCCTATCACATCTTAAGTGAAAAAGAGACTTAATTTTAATTAACACATCATTGCAGGTACTCTAATATTAATGTTCACCTTTGTAAGATTCATTAACAACAATTTTGTGATGAAAGGACCCAGGAGGCAGGCAGAAAGTTGGGAGGCTTTCTCTATGATTTTACTAGTTATTTTACAAAAGACTGAAGACAGGAGCATTATATTAAGTGGCAGTGAAATCATCCTAAGTAGAGACAGACGGACAGAGAGAGAGAGAGAGAGAGAGAGAGAGAGAGAGAGAGAGAGGATGCATTGTCAGACCCAGAATTTATATTGGTAGATGCCAATGAAGTTGTCAAATAGGCCACGTACCAAGTACCAGGGCATGACTAAAACCATGGTATGTGGAATAAAATTTGGGCCAATAATTTGAAACTGACCCCAGAGCTGTAGGTAACATAAAGAAAGATGAATTAAGATAGACTTGGACCTTAAAATAAGTGGCTGCGTTATTAACCTTACCCCAGCAACCACCAGCCAAAAAAATAAAACCTGCGATCCGAAATTCCTAAGCCATTTATCTGCACCCTTCTTGTTCTTTTTTTCATTATGATTTACACTTTGCACTTCATAATTTTTATAGGTTTTGACAAAATGTATGATGGCCTGTATCCATCATTGCAATATCATGCAGAACGACTCCAATGTCCCAGTAATGCCCCATGTTACACCTAGTCTCCCCTCTTCCTCCCCTCAGAACCTCTGGTGACCACTGCCTTTATATTATTGTTACAAGATCTTCCATTACTAGAATAATAATAAGTCTACCATGGTCCATAGTTGCACTCCCCTTTCATGTTTGTTCGTTCCTCAATTTTGAGGATTTGAGGATGGAAATGCCCATTCTGCTTCAAATTGAGAGGGGGGCTTAGATCCCATGGGGCAGATGGATGGAACTGTCTTGTTTGCAGTTGTAGATACTCTCTGATTTTTAGGATGGGCGTTGTCCATCATCATCCTTTTGTTAGTTGTTTTGGGTGAGTCTGATGAACTGGAGGGCAGGTGTTGGCTACAACTCTGTTGAGATTCTGGGCTCAACCGGCATATGAACAGACTGAAGATTTAAGCCTCTGGGACGTATATTTAATGGGTATAGGGCTAATGATAAGTTCAAATAAAAGGGGTAGAGAAACCATGCTTAAGAAAGTTATAAATGAGTCTAACTCTAATACACTGGGGACATGGGTTATCATATATTCCAGGGTAAGGCCCACCAATGGGGTACCAATTTCCTGGGGTTGTCTGCCTTGCCTATAGTGTCCCGTGTCTCTAGTGCACTCTTCTTTAAAGTTACTGCTCACCTCCACCAACCACTACACTTTTGCTCCTGATATAGTCTACTCGTTGCTGGACTCCATTTGCTGCACTTTTTCAGAATTAATTTTTCACTTCTGGTGCACTGGTAAAACTTGGCACATGGAGCTGACATCTCACAAATTCTCTCACGTATTATGAAGGACTGGACAGCCATATTTGTGGGAAGAAACTCCTCTCCAAAGGATAACTAAAGTCATATTTCCATCAACTTCAGCAATGTCGCTCCTCACTGCCGATGATAGAAAATATACTGGAGAATACAGGGGTACAAAGTGGCAGAAGGAAAACAGAACAAGGGGAAGGACTTCAAGGAGCGTCAATGGGATCGGTGGGCTCTTCTCAAACACCAGTCTGTTTTCTAGTGCTCAGTACTAGATTGATGGCAACCAAGAGGCAGCAGCTCATTTCCACATCTGCTTAGATATCAGCCTCCAGGACAGCACTCAGAGCCTGGCTCTGGGTCACTGACCTTCTTTTGACCAGTGAGCTGGCTCCCAATAGCAAATAATATTTGAGTAAAAAAGAAATTAAAAACAAATGACCTTTCACCCTGCCCTTCCCAAGAACCTATTATTTTCTTAGATCATCACATGTTTCCTGCTCAAATGGGAGCACTTTTATTTTTTTGAAATGTGAAGTGAATCTGTTAGCCTTTCTCTTGTAGCGTATTTTCACAATTGCCCATTGGCTCAGACTCACTTCATTCAGGTATCTATGCATCTCAGTTGTGGCTCTTCCCCACAGATTTGGAAGTCTGATATTGACTTCCATTGATCTGCTTAGAAACCCTGAATTCCTAGAGTTCTTTCCTCATCAATATAGAGAGGGAAAGGATTTGGACCTCATGATTTTAAGGAAAACCCCAACAAACAATGGAATCATTTCTTGACATCACTGTGAACTAATGGATAGAAGTGAAATGTTTGTATGGAAAGAGAGAATGACTTCTTGGAATTTCACTTCTTTTTGCCATCTTGATTATTTAAATGTAGGAGATGCTGGCACTCCCTGCTTAAGAATTTGTTCTAAAATGGCCTTTTGATTTTTTAGAGGTTTTGCATTCTTGCCCTTCCCTCTGGTAATAGAATAGGGAAAGGGTCTTCTGGTAGGCATATATTTGCATTGGTATCCCACTATCTTTGCAAATGGAAGGAAACTATATCTTAATCACTAGTCTATCAATGTAAAGAAGACCTTGAGCACAAAGGGTTCTAGTTGGTTCATAAAACATTTATTGAATATCATTTGATTATAATTTCTGCATAAATTTTTAATTTATATAATTCCAAAATGTATTGAAAAGTTGCAAGAATAGTATAAGAAATTCCTGCATACATTATACAAATTTAGTAATTGGCTATAATTTGCATCATTTGCTTTATAATTCTCTGTGTGTCTGTCTCCATCCCTCTATCTCCATCTCTCTCTGTCCTATCTATTCATCTATGATCCACTTAATATTTATCCATGCTTATGCATATTATATTTTTTCAAAAACTTCTGAGAATAATTTGCTTTTTACCTCTACCTACTTCATTGTATATTACCAACGAATTAGGCATTTTCTACAGAACCAACATATAATTAGAAGCATCAAGAAATTTTACACTTATACAAATTGATTACCTGTTCAAATTTCATCACATTTCCCTAAAATGACCTTTATAAGTATTTTTTATTTTACAAATATTTTACAAATAAGGAAAGGTACAAGATAGATTGAACTCGTGCTGGGACCTGCTCTCTGGCCGTCCACATCCTGGTGCCTACAGCTCTCTGCCATCCCTTGATGATCAGAAGCAGGCCAGCTCTGGTTGGAGGAGTAGCAGTGACTTCAGTCTTTGACAGGCAGGGTCCTAGCCCCTTGCCAGTCCAGGCTGCTGGGGCTTGGCAGAGATGGGCCTGGGGTGGGGGGTGGATTTTAGCTTGCTTCCAGGGCTCTCTCAGCCTGGGTAGCATTAAAAGTTTTCTACAAATGAAAAAAAAATTTTTGATTCAGAAACTTAAAAATAATCTTATTAACGTTGTGTGCCTCAAATTGAGCCCACGCATTATTTTCACACAGAATAATGAAAGAACAAATCGCAATGCAAACATGAACAGAGGATGCAAAATTTCTTCAAAGTGCAACTACACAATTATCTAATGTATTCTGCTTTAGATAGATTAAGGTTCCCAAATTTCCCCCAAGTTCCCAGTGTATGTACAACTGTTTATTTTGAAATAATTTTAGCTGTACAAAAAAGTTGCAGACTTAGTACAGAGAGCTTCACCATGCATCCCTTTTAACATCTTGCATACCTACAGTACAATTATCAAAACTAAGAAATTAATATTGGTACATAAGAAACTAAACTACAGACTTTTTACGTATTTCATGAGTTTATTCATTTATGCCTCTTTTCTGTTTCAGGATCCAATTGCAGTATCCCAAATTGCATTTACTTCTTTTATCTCAGTATTTTCCAATTTATAACAGTTCCCTAGTATTTCCTTATCTTTCACGACCTTGACATTTTTGGAAAGTAATAATGAGCCATTCTGTAAAGCATCCTTCAAACTTGGAAAGACAGAATTTTTTTTAATGATTAGATTGAAGTTATGCATTTTGGGCAAGAATATCACAGATGTGATGCGTCCTTCTCAGTGCATCATATTATGGGTACCTGACCTACATTTTACTTGTTTGTTAACTTGGATCAATTGTTCACAGTGGTTTATGTTTGGTTTTCCACTGTAAACTTCCTATTTTTCCATTTGCAATTAATAATTTCTTGAAGAGATAGTTTGAAACTATGAAAATATCTTGTTTCTCCTCAAATTTCACCCACTAATTTTCACATCCATTGGTATGTCTTTTTTTTTTTTTTTTTGGTATGTCTTTCTTGAAACAGTTATTAATGTGTTGCTCTAATTTTGTATTACTTCATTCCTTATTAGTAATTTGACAACTTACTAGAAACTACCACAACTCACCCAGTATGAAATATATAAATTGAATGGTCCTAAGACTATGAAAACATTTATTTCATAAATTAAAACTTCCTGAGAATGAAAGTTGCAGGCACAGATAATTTCAATGGAGAAACCTACCAAACACTTAAAGAATTAAATCCAATTTTACAAAATGTCTTAAAAAAATAGAAGAGAAGGAATCACGTCACAAAACTGATTATGTGAAATAAGTATTACCCTAATACTAAAACCAGAGATAACAGATGCAAAAAAAAAATTATAAGCCAATATCCCTCGCATTTATGGATGCAAAAATGCCATACAAAACATTAGCAAACGAATTTCAGCAATATTTTGAAGCAGGCTGCTTTAGAGAAGGAAAAGACAAATCTGGAACCTGGCAGAAAACTATGACTGTGAAACACGTAGCCGTGGGAACCATCCCTGAGGGAAAGACCCCATAAGATAGCTGCTGGAAGAACCTCGCGAGAGTTCCCCATTTGGAATGGGATTTCATCCAGGATAAAGGAAAAGTCCGGGATATTCTCAAGGGGACTTGCCATTGCCCCCCACCCCCACCCCTGGGGGAGGGGGAAGGATCAAAAGAGCAAATAGCTGGGACTCCTTCCCCAAACATTAACAAGGGGCAGGGTAATTAATGGTTTAAAAAGCAAGCACAGAGACTGAACTGGCCCTGTTTTGCCCTTTCTCTCTCTCTCCCAGAGGCAACATGCAGGCATACCTGGGGACTTATAATTGGTAATGGGGACTTGTAATCTGTACATCAGCCCTTTTTACCTTTTTTTCCTCCCTTTTTCCTCTCTGCTGGGACCAACCCACAAGTATACCTGAGACCCATAATCTGTTATTTTCTCCAATTTCTCTTCTCTCATTTTCTTAATAAACTGACCTAACTAAAATGGCATGTACTTAAGTTCTTTTTTGTAGCAAAACCAAGAACCTAGAGAGAATCCAGCAGTAATATAAAATAATTATATATCATAACCAAATATGGTTTATTCTAAGGATCTAAGGCTGGTTCAATATTTGAAACTCAATAAATGTAACCCACCATATTATTAGACTGACAAAGAAAAGCCTTATGATCATATCAATTGATGCAGAGAAAATATTTGACAAAATTGATCATCATTTCACAATAAAAGTTTGGGAAACTGAGAATGCAGGGGACTTCTTTCAATTTGGTAAATAACATCTTCCAAAACCTATAGCTAATATCATAGTAAATAGTGAAACACTGAATGCTTTCTGTCTAAGATCTGGAATAAGGCAAGTATTTTCACTCTCACCATTGAAATTCACCATAGTATTCTAAGTTCTAGCCAAAGCAATAAAGCAAGAAAAGGAAATGAAAGGCATATAAGTTAAAAAGCAAGAAATAAAACTATCCTTATTGGAAATGACATTATAGTTCTTGTAAAAAATCCTAAGTAATCTACAAAAAAAAAAATCCAAGAAATAATAAGTGAGTTCGTAAGTTCACAGGATACAAGACTAATATACAAAAAGCAATTGTATTTCTACATACCAGCTACGAACAATGAAAACAAAATAAAAATAAAATACTACTTATAATTGCTCATTGAAACAAAACTTCTATGTGTTAAAGGAAATCTGATTAAATGGAGAGACACACAGTAATCATAGATTGGAAAACTTATTATAGTAAACATGTCACTTCTCTCCAAATAGATATACAGACAACACAATCACTATCAAATCCCAGAAAAAAATTTTTGGAATTATAGACATCATTACTCTACAATTTAAATGAAAAGGAAAAGGAATGAGAATAGCTAAAATTTTGAAAAAATAAGAATAAAGTGGTAGGAATAACTCTACCCAATTTCAAGACTTATTATAGAGTTACAGTCATCAAGACAATGTGGTCAGAGGGATATATTCAATGAAACAGAATAGAGAACTCAGAAATAGCCTCACACAAATATAGCCAGTTGATTTTAAAAAAATAGCTTTGTTGAGCTGCATTTCACATACTCTACAATTTGCCCTTTTAATGTGTACAGAATGATAGCTTTTGGTATATGCACAGGTATGTGAAACTATCACTGCAGTCAATTATACAATATTTTCATTACCTCAAAAAGAAAACCCATGGAATATTCATTTATTGCTGGTGGGAATGTAAAATGGTACAGCCACTGTGGAAGACAGTTTGACAGTTCCTCAGAAAGCTAAGTATAGAACTACCATCTGACCCAGCAATCCACTACTATGTATACACCCCAAAAACTTGAAAGCAGGGAATTGAACAGATACTTGCACCCCAATGTTCATAGTGGCATTATTCACAATTGCCAAAAGATGGATGCAGCCAATGAATGGATAAATAAAATGTGGTATATACATACAATGGAATTTTATTCAGCTGTCAAAAGAAATTAAGTACTGATATATGCAACAACAGAGATGAAACTTGAAGATATCATGTTGAGTGAAATAAGCCAGACACAAAAGGAAAAATATTGTATGATCTCAATGATGTGAAACAATTAAAATAAGCAAGCTCATAGAGTCAGAATCTAGAATATTGGTTACTAGGGGATGGGGTGTGGATAAGGAATGGGAAGTTAAGGCTTAAAATGTACAGGATTTCTATTTGGAATGATGTAAATGTTTTGTTAATAGGTGGTGGTGATGGTAGAACATCCTTGTGAACACAATTAACAGTACTGAAATATATATTTGAATATGATTAAATGGTAAAATGTTAAATTGTATATTTGGTAACAGAACAAATTTTTTTTAAAATCCATAGAACTACACTACACAACCAGTGAGCCCTAAGTTAAACCATGGACTTTAGTTAATAGTACAATTATAAAAATGTGCTATCATCAACTGTAACAAATGTTCTACACCAATGCCAGTTGTTGTTGGTTGGGTGATATGTGGGAATCATGCATTTTATGAATGATTGTTTTGTTAAGAACCCACAACCTAAGAAAGAAAAGAAAAGAATGACTAAAAGATGTCATTTTCAAAAATCAAATTGGCAAAAAAAGAGAAAGAAACCCCCTGCCATTTAGCTGTATCCACAGGCCTACGCAACCACTAATCTACTTTCCATTTCTATAGATTTGCCTATTCTAGAAATTTTAAATGAATGAAATGATGTAATACATCTTCTTTTGTGACTGGCTTCCTTCACTTAGCATAAAGTTTTCAATATTCTATCATGTAGCATGTAGCATGTATCAGTGCTTCACTCTTTTTTATGGTTAAATAATATACCATTGTTTGGCTATATCACATTTTTTATTCACCAGATTATGCACAATTGGGTTCTGTGATGAATTATTTTGTGTCAAAGATGCAAGAGCAATTCAACGGAGGAAGGATAGAATCTAATATCCTCAGCAAATGGTGCTAGAGGAATTAGATATACATAGCAAAAAAAAAAAAAAGTGAACTCATTCCAAACCTCACAACTGATATAAAAATATAAAAATCAACTCAAATCACATGATTAAATATAAAACACAAAACTATAAAGTGTTTAGAAGAAACCATGGGAGAAAATCGTTAAGACCCAGGGTTTGGTGAAAAGTTCTTAGACATGACACTAAAAGTGTGAGCCTAAATGAAAAAACTGATAAATTAAACTTCATCAAAATTAAATATTCTGCCTTGCAAAAGACCCTTTTAAGAGGCTAAAAAAGGCTACAGACTGGGAGAAATATTTATAAACCACATATCTGAGAAATAACTCATATCTAACATATATGAACTCTAAAACCTTAACATTAAATTAAAACAAAAATTCAAATTAGGAAATGAGCAAAAGGCAGGAAGGAAACTATCAATGAATAGGCTACATCACTGAAAATTAAGCACATGGACTAGTTCAACTTCACTAGCCTTTATGGAAATGCAAATTAAGGCCACAAAGATATCACTACACACCTTTCAGAACAGCTAAAATAAAAAAATAGTGACAATACCAAATGCCGACAAGGATGTATAGAAACTGGTCTTGGATCTCTCATACATTGCTGGTGGGAGTGTAAAACTGTACAGCCTCTCTGCAAAATATGTTGACAGTTTCTTATAAATGTGAGCTACACTTAACATACAAACCAGCAATTGTACCCCTGGTACTAGAGAAATGGAAACTTATACCCCCCAAAATACCAGTGTGTTATTGTTCATACCAGCTTCATTTGTAATAGCCGAAACTGGAAACAACCAAAATGTTCCTCAATAGGTCAGTGGTTAAAAAAACTTTTTATATCCATTCCATGGAATACTACTCAGCAATAAAAAAGCTAAGTATTTGATACACAGGATTACTAGGATGGTTTTTAAGGGCTCTTAAATGAGTGAAAAAAGCCAATATTAAAAGATCACATAATGTATAATTCCATTAATATCTCCTTTTCTGGATGACAAAATTGTAGAAATAGAAAATAGATTAGTGGTTGCTAGGGATTAGGGATGATGGAGATGGGGGAGGGAGTGGCTGTGATTTTACAGGAGAGCAAGAGAGATCTTTGTGGTGATGGAATAATTCTGTATCCAGAGTGTGATGTTGGTTACATAAGTATATACGTGTAATATAATGACATAGAACTATATACACACTTTGTACCAATGTCAAATTCCTGGTTTTAATATTATAATTTTGTATGATGTAACCATTTGAGAAACTGAGTTAAGGATATGAGGACCTTTCTGTATTACCTTGGTAGGTTACTGTTAATCACTAATTTTTAAAAATGAAAGCTAAAAGGGAAGCGGGTGTGGCTCAGGTGACTGAGCTCCTGCCTACCACATGGGAGGTGTGTGGGTCGGTTCCCAGGGTCTCCTATACAAGACAGCAAGCTGGCACGATGGGCAGGCGTGGCAAGCTGATGAAACAAGATGACACAAGAAGAAACACAAGAAGAAAAAACATAATGAGAGCCACAACAAAGCAGGCAACGGAAGTGGCTTAAGTGATTAGGTGCCTCTCTCCCACATCAGAGGTCCCAGGTTCAGTTCCTGGTGCCTCCTAAAGACAGAACACAGCAAGTGCAAACAAGGGCAGGGTAGGGAAAAATAAAAAAATAAATCTTTTTTTAAAAAAAGAAAGTCAAAAGAAACCTATATTATTGTAAAATGTAACACAAGTAAATATAATTGCATGAAACATAAATTAACAGTGTAATGAACAATTATCAACTACATACTTAGGCAATCATCACCCTAGTAATAAACAAAATATTGGCAAATACCATCATCCTTTCTCCCTAGGGGTAATTATTATTCTGACTATTATGATAAATAATTTACTCCTTTTTAAAGTTATTTTCCTTAAGAAAACCAAATGGTCATATGAAAGCCTTACTAGAAAACATTCTATCATGGTATGTAAAAATATTTTATTATCAGATAAGTTTACCTTATTTGCAAGGATTAGATGCTTTCTTGCATTTTTTTTCCCCTGTGAACATGAATAAACACAAGGTTTTTCTTGATCAACAAGAAAAAAAAGAAAAAGGTCTGGTCTCCTTGTGCTTTTGTGCTAAGGTCATTAAATGAATGTATTGTTTAGACCAGAGATTTGTAAACAGTTTTGTAAAAGACTAGATTGTGAATATTTTCAGTTTCATGGGCCTTAACATCTTTGTCACAGCTACTCAACTCTGCCACTGTAGCATGAGTGCAATGATATTGAATATACAGGAGTGGGCATGGCTCTGTTTCAGTAAAACTTTATTTACAGAAGCCAGCAGAGGAATAGATTTGGCCCTCAGGCCATTGTTTGCCAACTCTTGCTATAGACAGTTGCTTTCTATATTCCTTATAGGCAATGAAAATGAGATATAAGCTTGATTTACAGCTCACATGCATAGTCAAAATTACGAAAAAACATTTCCAAAACCACTGATATTGTTTCACTAAATGAATTTTTTAAGGAGAAAATTTCAAAAAGAAATGTCTTCATGACCATGCTTCAGCATTAACTATTTCAGGTGTTTTCTGAATCTATGTTTCTATTTTGTATATATTCTGTCTAGTTACCCTGATTCCTTTACCCAGGTACAGTTAGAAATATTATTATTAAATGTAAAATTCCTTAGAATAGTATGATATATGAGTTTAACTTCTATATGGAGGTTTGTAAAGCCTCTAATGTTGTTTTTAAATAATTTCTATCATGACAAATTTTCTAATGTCCAGTTTTGGCATTTTTACTCTGAGGTCCAGATCTTGAATCATCCGAGTTGCTGTCTTTAGGGTTCACCTGCAGCAGCTATGCCTGAAATTTTCCCAGATCACCAATGTTCTTGGTCTGGTTGGAAGTGACATTCTTTACTTCTTGTAAAGCTGGGAATCTTACTCATAAAGCAGCTCCCAAACGACTTTTCTAGGAGGGCTTTGCAGTTATTGAAGTTATTGTTTCCAACATATAACATATAGACCTTAAACTTTATATCCACCTTTATATATTTCATATATGGCCTGGTTACCGATAAGATTAACATCGACTAAATAATGTCCTACAAACTTACATACTATATAAAAACATATACTTTGGGAAATATGTTTTTACCAGGCAGAAAATACATAATCATGCTAATCATTTTCTTTTTTGTTTTGATTTTTTTTCTTTACAAATTATCATCTTAATTTACAAGGTTGTAAAGCATCTGGGCTCAAATCTCAGTTCAGTTGTGCCTAGGACAGTGAACAAACTTACATTCCTTGAGACTGATGATGCTTCCGGGCTTATTAGACGCTCTGGCAAGATATTAAACATTCACACAGTTATCACTTTGCCTTATTTCCATTTTATGCTGTACACTGCCCCTAGGCAGTATAAATTTGAGTGTGTTTGAAATTTATGTAAATGGCACCTCCCACATGGATTCACCTATCTTGGTCTTCTGCTCATTATTGTGTTTGTAAGTTTCATCAATGTTGGCGCTTAAAGCTCCAGCAATTTTTATTCCATTTCATTGCTATATTGTGCTCCATTGTGCAGATGTAATGCACTATATTTCCCATTGCATTGATGAACAAGCTTGAAATCTTTTTAAAATAAACTTTATATATATATGGATTAGTGATCTGTTGCAGCGTAAAAGTGATCACAATGCTTATCAGCTTAACACAGCACACGTTTATCACCTCACAGTTTCTGTGGAGTAGGAATGCTGGAAATTAGGCTTAGCCAGATCCTCTACTTCAGAATATTTAACAAAGCTGCAACCAAATTATCATCCCCATCTGAAGGCAAGAGTAGAAAAGGATCAGCTTCCAAGCTCTTGTGGTTGTAGCAGGAGTCGGTTCCTTGTAGGATGTCGGCCTGAGAGAGCTTTACTTCTTTTGTTGGATGTTGGTAAGAGGCCACCATCCATTCCTCGGTGACATGGCAACTTGCTTCATTAAAGCATACAGGCCGGGGCCGGCTCAATAGCCCAGTGGATAGGGCGCCGGCATACCACATGGGAGGCCCCGGGTTCGATTCCCGGGGACCTCTCCTAGCGGGCAGACCGCCTTGAGAATGGCAAGCCGCCATGGGCGGGCCAGAGCCGCCGTGGGCAAGGCAAGAAGCTGCCACGGACATGGCAAGAGCCGCCACGGGCAGGGCAGGTCGCCCGCGGATGGAGCGCAGCCAGCCACCCGTGAACTGAAAGCCAGCCTTGAATGGAAGCAGAAGCCGCCCACAAGCGGAAAAAGCCGCGCCTGTGCAGTGACCAGTCTCGGCGCGTCACCGCAGCGGGGTGGAAGGGGAAATATGTAATAAAATAAATAAATCTTTAAAAAAAATAAATTAAATAAAGCATACAGGCCAAAAATGTGAGAAAGAGAGAGAGACAGACACAGACACAGACAGAGAGACGGAGAGAGGGACAGAGAGAGAGGGAGAAAGAGACAGAGACAGAGACAGAGAGAGACTGCTAGCAAAATGAAAATCACAATCTTTGATGTCTTAATCATAGAAGTGACATCTGGTCACCTTTGCCATATTCTATTGGTTAGAAGGAAGTCACCAGGCCAGCCCACTCTCAAGAGGTGGAGATTATATAAGGGCATGCATAACAGGACATGGGATTCATTGAGTCTTTGTAGTGGTTCTCTAGCACAATATATTATAACTATTTTTGAAATAAATAGAATCTTGCCTTACAAATTGTCTCTGCAAAACAATGCCCAAGTAATAGCAGTGCTACAGTAGGAACTTTGCTTAGCCCTGAAAATAAAATTCTCTAATCCTCTTAACTATTCTGCAAGAATTTTATCCTCCTTTTAAAATTTAAGGAAATGTGTTTCAGCAGGGTTAAATAATTTGCTTATGGAAGTTCTGATATGTGAGAGAGAACACACTGCTTGCTTTAAAACAAATGTTGTCAGCATGCCGTTTACATATAAAAATCATAAGCATTGGTGATAGTAGAAGATGAAAACTCCTGTTACTCATCTTAATTATGATGTCACCCATCACTCCACCAAACTCAATATACAATCAAATGACTTTTCTCTAGATTTAGTACTAGATGTATTCACAAGAAGAAAAAGTGACATTGTACACCTCAGTAGCTGTACTTCATATTGCCATATATGAGTAATTCTATGACCTTTGGATTCTTTGATATAACAGCCAGGAACCTCTAATTTAATAACATACAGGTACTCCCAGCAAGGTTAGTGTGATTATATAATTTACTGCAAAGAGTAAATGCCCCTTGTTCTCTGTTGCATTGGCCCACTTGGGGTGCAGATAATATCGGCAATAAATCCTATCAAACAGTTGGACAGAAAAGTATGTGCTTGTGGTTTTTTTTTTGTTTTTTTTTAATTTAATTTAATTTTTTTATTTATTACATATCCCCCCCCCTTTCTGCTTGCTCTTGCTGTGTGTCCTTTCTTCTGTGTCTTTCTATGTCTCCTACTTGTCTCCCCACGTCTTTGCGGCAACACACCGAGTTGGCCCTCTGTGGAGGTGGCTAGCTCCGTTCAAGGGTGGCTCCATTCCGTTTTCATGGGCGGCTCCGCTCCATGTTTTGCGGGCAGCAGTCCTCCAGGTTTTTTGCCGGCTGCCGGTTTCCTCAGCAGTTCGCAGGACAGCTTTGCCATGCCCGTGGGGGCTCCGCCCTGCCCGTGGCGGC
>PVKH010006172.1:0-21313 GCA_004027955.1 Chaetophractus vellerosus
AAGCGGTGTGACCATTTACTAAACTCCTCATATGCTATCAATTAAGATAAAAAATTCCTAGAAAGTGCTATGTATTGAATTATCTCTTCTCTTTTAATCTGTGTTTAATTTGTGTTCAACTTTGAAATCTGTGTTTAACTCCCTGTCACTTTGTTTGTGCCTAGGAAATCAAATTTATTGTCTGCCTGTAATAAATCAGATAATGGTGAAAGGTAACCTAAAAATGAGTCTTTAAATATCAATACTATCTTATGATTGGATTTAACATATAAATCAAAAGTGTTTCTCTTAGCTATTAGAAAAGCAGAAAACTAAGTCAAGTTGTTACTACTAAAATTCTTGTGGCTTAATTAATAAAAGTACCTAATTTGCCTTTAGGTAAAAACTTACTAGAAACTTTAACTAAGAGTTAATATCATTATAAAGATGTCTTCATATTATAAAACAGCAGAAAGGTAATAACTGAAATTATGATTGGGTATATTTTGCCTAAACCTTCTACAGTAAGTGAAATGTTAAACTAGTTAGCCTTTTATGTTTACTTCAGGTCTAGCCTCACTCCTTGCCTTTGCTTATGGTTATTTCATTACAGTTTCTATCCCCTATGGCTCAGTGAAAAGCAACCTTGAGACACCCTTGTCTCCTGTCCTTTCACTGGCATTAATGACCCTTCTTTTTCTCATGGATCCAAGTGTGAACTAAGTTGCTTCCTGGTGGAATTCTCAACCCTTGTGGTTGAATGTCCACTTTTCCAGTCCAGTTGCTGCTAGAATCCTGTTTACTCCAAGGACTGGGATGTGGGGGAGGCCTCCTCTCCCTCATGTTAGGATTCCTAAAAAAAGCAATTCTTAAGAGAAACCAATTTCCCTGGGGCATCAATGACTTCAATGATTCTATACTAGAATTGGTGTTGCACATCCAAGGTCTGCCAAAGTCAAAGTGGGAAATAACCAAAGCTCAAAAGTAAAGAAAAAATGTACCTAAAACTGCATTGCCACAATGCAAATTAAAGTAATTAGAAATAGCCTGCAAAGAGATCTTTTAAATGTTATTTTATGATTCATGACTTCAGGAAAATGGTGCCAAAGTAAGTGGGCAGAATCTGACTTTCTTACAAAAAGCAGGGAGAAGGCAGGGACCTATCTAAAGGAGCTGTTTTGGAGATATATAGAATGAGAAGGATCTCTGAACCATCTAGGACAGTACTTGAAGATAAAGAAACCAATGGAAAACTGTGAATTGCTAGTCACTGTGGCTGGAAATAACACATTTATCCCACCCTCAAGGCAAGTAACCTTGGTGGTGCCTGGCTTACTGCTGACAATGGACTAGGAAGGGGTATTTTGTGGGAGGAAGAGGGGTCTTGCAGAGGTTGGAAAGTGTTTTTTTTTTTTGTGGTAGGATTGACCATCAGAGCTCCATTTGAATCTCAAAAGTGTCCCTGAACTGTTGGGAAGAGGGGAGGAGGACCTGTTCAGTCAAGCTGTCATGCCCAGCCATGCAGGGAAAAAAGAAATTTGAGGGGAAGTGGGGACAGACACCTAGTCAGCAGGACTCTAGCAAGCTCTAGAAGTCTAAAATTCTTGGAGGAAAGTGGCAGATAGTTCTCTGAAGACTAATTAACCTAAGGTGATAAATTAGCTCAGTGGAGGAAATACCACTTTGCATATTTGAGTCTTCTGGTTCATTTGCAGTAATCAAGAGAGTGATGCAGCTGATACAATATGACAGGGAAAATATAGATATTAGGTTTTCTTGGATCTGTTGCTTTTCATTTTCAAAAAAGGATTAATTTTTATTTTTATTAATTTTAATTGCTAAACCATGGTACATCACATGCAGTGAGCAGGCTGCAAGCTGATTGATTGGTGAGCATTGGTAGCATGAGAGCTACTTAGGTGCCTAAGAGGGAAGTCTTTATTTCTTTGGTTGATTTTTGTTTTTGTTGCTGCTCTTTTTTTTGGGTTTGTTGTGTTTCCCCTTCCTTTGTTTCACCTTTTTTTCTTTTACTGATTTTTTTACATACAATATTTCTTTTCTTTACTTCATTTTTCTATCTTCTGTTTTCTGCTGTTTTTCATTCATTCAACCTCCTTTTGTTTGGTCTTCAAAAATCTGCACCCTAAGCACACCCTATAAAGTATAAATCAAAACAGTTCTATCCCAAGACACATATTTATCAAATTATCCAATGCTCAAGACAGAGAATACTGAAAACAGCAAGAGAAAAGAGATCCATCATAGAAAAAGGAAACTTGCTAAGATTAAACACTGATTTCTCATCTGAAGCAAGAGAGACAAGAAAGGTGTGGTATAACAGTTAAGGAGCTAAAAGAAAATAACTAACAGCCAAAAATACTCTAGCAAGGCTCATGTTCAAAAATGAGGGAGAGCTTAATTTATTCACAGATAAATAAAAATTAAGAGAGCTTGACAATAAGACACTTGCCCTTCAAGAAATACTAAAGGGAGTTCTACAGGATTAAAAGAAAAAACATAAGAGCTTCAGTTGGAAGAGTTTATAAGAATAACTAAAATTAGGGAACTGACTGTATCTCAATTGGTAGGGCTCCGGGGTACCACATGGGAGGCCCAGGGTTCAGTTCCTGGGGCCTCCTCAAGCAGGCAGACTGCCTTTAGAAGGCAAGCTGCTGTGGGCAGGGCAGGCTGCCATGGGCAGGGCAAGCTGCAGTGGGCAGGGGAATCCCCCATGAGCAAGGGCAAACCCCCACAAGCAAGGGCAAGCCACCACATAGTGAGCTGACTTGGCAGGTTGCCATAGCAGGGAGAGATAAGCAGACACAGAAGAATGCAAAAGTGAACACAGCAAGAACAAGCAGAAAGAGAGGGATATATAATAAAAAATAATAAAACTTTAAAAAGAATAACTAAAATTATAAAAAGGGAAATTAAAAAAAACATATGGCATACATAAACCTAAATAAAATATGGCTCTTGTAAGTAATTGCTTGACAATAATATTAAGAACTTAAATTCTCCAATCTAGAGACATAGATTGGTAAAATGGATAAGGAAATATAACCTATCTATGTGGTGTCAACAAGAAACTCATTTCAGACCCAGGGATGCAAGGAATTCAGGAAGTTAATGGTTGAAAAACAATTTTACATGCAAACAGTAACCAAAATGGGGCAAGAGTACATATACTAATATTGGACAAAATAGTCTTAAATACAAAACTATTATAAGAGACATAGAAGGATGTGATATATTAATAAAAGGGGAAATCTATCAGGAAGAGAGATCATTCATAAACATTTATGCAAATAAACAGGGCATCTCAAAATAAATGATGCAAGCATTGAAAAAAAGTAGAGAAATAAATGCATCTACAATTATAGTGTGGGGCTTTAGTATACCATTATCAACATTAGACAGAACTACTCAATAGAGAATCAATAAAGAAATAAAGAACTTAAGTAATACATTAGAGGATCTGAACCTAATACACATAAAAAGAACATTACATCTAAATACCATGGGATATACATTATTCTCAAGTGCATATGGATCATTCTCCAAGATAGATCACATGCTAGAACACATGATAGAACACAGACCAAAACTTAATGAGTTCAGAAAGACAGAATTTATTCAAAGTAATTTCTCCAACAACAATGGAATGAAGCTGAAATCAGAAAGGGGAAGAGAAGCAGATTAGACATAAAGTTATGGAAGTAAAACAACACAATCTTTGGCAATCAGTGGGTCAAGGAGAAAATTACAAAAGAAATAAGTAATTACCTTGAAATGGATGAAAAGACAGCATAATATATCAAAACCTATGGGATGCAGCAAATGCTGTACAGAGAGGGATATTCATAGCTATAAATTTCTATATTAAAAAAAAGAAGAAAGAGTTAAAATCAAAGACCTTACTGCACACCTTTAAGAATTAGATAAAGAACAACAAATTAGCCTGAAAAGAAGTAGAAAGAAGGAACTGATAATTAGAGCTGCACTGAATGAAATTGAACATAAGAAAGCATTACAAAAACGAAATAAAAAAACAAAGCTGCTTCTTTGAGAAGATTAATTAAATTGACAAACCCTTATCCAGACTAACAAAGAAAAAAAAGAAAGTACATGCAAATACATAAAATAAGAATCAAAGAAGGGGATATCAAAACTGACCCCACTGAAATAAAGAGTGTCATAATAGGATATGTTGAAAATTGTATGACAACAAGATGGATAACTTAGAGGAAATGGACAAATTCCTAGAAACACACAAGCAGCCTACATTGATGAAAGAAGAAATTGATGAGCTTAAAAGTCAAATCACAAGTAAGAAGGTTGAGTTACTCATCAAAAATCTCCCAACTAAGAAAAACCAAGGACCAGATGCCTACACTGATAAATTCTCCCACACTTTCTGGAAAGAACTAACACCAATACTACTTAATCTCTTCTCGAAAACAAAAGTTGAGGGAACATTGTGTAACTATTATGACAAAATTATCCTAATACTAAAGGTAAAGGCTTCACAAGAAAAGAAAACTATAGACCAATCTCTCTAATGAACATAGATGCAAAAATCCTTAAAAAATACTGGCTAATCATATTCTACAACACACAGCATGAAATATACACCATTACCAAGTGGATTTCATCCCTGGTATGCAAGTCTGCTTCAGCATAAGAAAGCCAAACACTGTAATAAACCACATAAATAGATCAAAAGAAAAAAATCACATGATAATCTCTTTAGATACAGAAAAGTATTTGACAAATACAGCAAGCTTTCCTGATAAAATCACTTCAAAATATAGGAATAAAAGGAAACTTTCTCATCATAATAAACAGTATATATGAAATACCCATAACTAGCATTATGTTCAATGGTGAAATCCTAAAAGCTTTCCCTCTGAGGTCTGGATAAAGATAAGCATTCCCACTGTCACTGCTCTTATTTAACATTGTGTTACAAGTACTTGCTTGAGCACTTAGGCAGGAAAAATATGTGAAAGGCATCCAAATGGAAAGGGAGAAGCAAATAATTCACTATTTGCATAAGAAATGATACTATACTTTGAGATTCCTGAGAAATCTAAAACAAAGTTTCTAGAGCTTACAAATTCATACACTAAGTGGCAGGTTATAAAATTGATGTTCAAAAATCGGTAGTATTTCTGTACATCAATAATGCTCTGATTGCAATCTGAGGAGGAAATCAAGAAAATATCCCATTGAAAATAGCAACTAAAAGAATCATATAACTAGTAATAAATTGAACTAAGGATGTAAAGTACTTGTATGCATAAAGCTACAGAACACTTTTAAAGGAAATCAAAGTAGACCTAAATAAATGAAAAAACATTTCCTGTTTATGGATAGGAAATCTAAGAATCTTTAAAGGTTCTATCTTATGCAAACTGATTTACAGATTTAATGCAATCCCAATAAAATTTATCACAGAATGTTTTTACTGAATTATGAAAACTAACCATGAAATTTATTTGGAAGGGCAAAGGGACCCAAATAGCCTAGACATATTGGAAAAAGAAAAATGAAATCAGTGGAATCACAAAAACATACTAAAAAGTTACAGTGGTCAAAACTGCGTGATATCGGCACAAGGATAGATACACCAACAAATGGAACTGAATTGAGAATTCTGATATAGATCCTTGCATATACAGTGAAATGGTATTCAACAAGACCACCAAGCCCATTCATCTGGGTTAGGATGTCCTCTTCAACAAATGGTGCTTGGAGAACTTTATATATCCAAACAAATGAAAAAGGAACACCATCAAACACATTATACAGAAATTAACACTTGATAAATCAAAGATCTTACTATAAGAGTGAAAACCTTAAGGATCTTAGAAGATAAGGTTGGGAAGCATCTACAGTATCTTGTATTAGGAAATGGTTTCATGAACTTTACACCCAAAACACAAACAAGGAAAGAAAAAATAGTTAAAAGTATCCTCCTCAAAATTTTTTTAAAAAGTACCTTAAAAGTGTTTGTCAATTAAGTGAAAAGACAGCCTACTCAATGGGAGAAAATATTTGGTAACCATAAATCTCTGATAGGGTCCTGTTATTCAGCATATATAAAGAAATCCTACACCTCAAAAATAGAGAAACAACACATTTTAAAAATGGGCAAGTGATTTGAATAGAAACTTCTTCAATGAAGAAATACAAATGGATTAAAAAAACACATGAAAAGGTGTTCAACATCAATAGCTATTAGGGAAATGCAAATGAATCTTCCAATGAGATACCATCTCACACCCATTAGACTGGAGGTTATTAAAAAACAGAGATGACATATCTTCATTAGAAACAAAATTTAACTAAAAAAAGAGCATTACAAGTTTTGAAGAGAATGTGGAGGTATGGGTATGTTTATCCACCGCTGGTGGGAATGTAGAATGGTGCAGCCATTGTGAAGGACAGTATAGCAGTTTGGCAGTTTGATGTAATTATGAATTCCAAAAATGGATATTGGATTATGCTTGCAAACTGGTCTGCTAATCTGGGCATGATTAAGTTTTGATTAGGGCATTAACTGGGCCATGTCAGTAGAGCCTTGAGCTCCACCCCTTGGTGCATAAGGAATCAAATATAAAAGGCAAGGCAAGGAACAGAGTTGGAGCAGTTTTGATGTTGGAGTCTTGAACTGGAGCCCCAGGGACTAAGAGATCTTGGTCATGAAGAAGGAAAGAAAGCCCCTGGATAGTTCCAAGCCATTTTCCTGATAGTCTACAGCTGGCCTTGTGGCAAGATGCAAAGCCTAGAGAACCTCAAAGTCTACAGCTGACCTTGTGGAGGAAACAGAGGCACTAAGACAGGAGAGAAATGCAGCCCCAGGAAGAGAGGAATCCAAGAAGCCTGAACCCTGGCAAAGATTGGCAGCTGTCTTCTCCAACACATGGCAATGGGCTTTAGTGAGGTAAGAAACTTATGCTTTATTGCCTGGCAACTGTGAGCTTCTACCCCAAATAACTACCCTTTATAAAGACCAACCAATTTCTGGTAATTTGCATCAGCACCTCACTGGCTGACTAATACAGACAGTTTGGCAGTTCCTCAGGAAGCTAACTATAGAAATGCCATATGATCTAGCAATCCCACTGCTGGGTATATACCCAGAAGAATTGAAAGGAGGGACATGAACAAATATATGCACAGCAATGTTCCTAGCAGCATTATTCACTATTGCCAAAAGTTAGAAACAACCTAAATGTCTATCACGAGATGAATGGATAAACAAAATGTGGTATATGCATTCAATGAAATATTACTCATTTGTAAGAAGGAATACAGTATTAACACACAGGGTAACATGGATGAATCTTGAAGACCTTATGTTGAGTGATGAAAGCCAGGCACTGAAAGACAAATATTATATGACCTCACTGATATGACTTAAGCAAATTGAGCAATATACAGAGTTAGATTCTGGAACATAGGTTTACAGGAGACAGAAAGGGAGAAGATGGCTGTGAGCCAATGCCCATATGGGTAAAATCTATGATAACATGGAAGTGTGCAGTGAAACTATTGGATTATGTAGTGTTGGTTTATTAGGGTGGTAAATGAAGAGGGTGTTTTGGACTGTCCATGGAAATAGGGGTAGCATTGGAGGAGAAAACAGGTGAACTCTGGGGATTTGTGGTTATGTGGTTGAAACTATAATGTTAGGAATGCGATTTTGGCAAATATGACAGGAGAGGATTACTGGTTTAAGTTGTTGGATGTGGGGTCACTTGGGAGAGCATGCATTGGGGCAGGCTTCTAGGGAGTGTGTGAGTGTTCATCTTGTCATAGTATGTTGTACCAGTAGTTGGAGACCCACAGAATGAGTGGGATGGTGTTTGAATCCCATCATGAGGGGTTTCTACTATGTTCTCAAATAGGGGGGCAGGAGACCATAGAGATCATAGGCAGTGCTCAGTAGGGTAGAACAGGCCAGTATGTAAAGCCCAAATTGTTGTTGAAAGTAACTATGAAAGTTATTCTTCAAAGATTGAAGATTGATGGTTGCCATAGGTCCCAAGGGGAGTGATAAGGAGGAATTGAATAGTTGGAACATGGGGCATTTTTGGGGTGATAGAGTTGTTCTATATGATCTTGCAATCGTTGATACAGGCCATATTAAATTCCATCAAAATTTATAAAAGTGTATGGTCCACAATGTAAACCATAATGTAAATCAATGACATAGTTAGTAACAATGTTTTAATATTTGTACATCAATTGTAACAGATGTACCATCCACATGTAAAATGTTATTAATAGGAGATGGGGAAAGGGAGGAGGATGTTGGGTATATTTGAATCTCCTATGTGCTGTACATGACTTTTCTGTAACCTAAAACTTCTTTGGAGACAAAATGAAAAAAAATGAGACATTAGGGAAAAAAAGTGGAAGAAAATGTTACTGTACATACAAGGCAATAGATCTTACAGTGATGAAAGATATAATGTCAATTTTTAAAGATTTTTATTATTTCAAATTTATTCTTAAAAAATTATATTTTGTTATTTTTAAAATTTTCATGATTTCATTTTCTTATTAATTGTATTTTGTTATTTGGTTGGCTTCAGTTTTGAAGAAATTTTGGATCACAGAAGGGTACAACTGTGGCAAGGAATGATCATTAGTATGGGGTGTGAGTGATGGGAGATGCACAGGAAGAGGTTCACCTGGAGCATACATATTAAGGCATATGAATGGGTTCAAGGGTTCATGGAGCAGTGTGGCAGTGGGTGGAGATTCACATAATAACACTAAGAATATTGAATTCCCATCCTGGGGAACTTTGCGTGATGAAAGCCAGGCACTGAAAGACAAATATTATATGACCCATTCTCTAATGGGATAGCAAGAATCCCCCAAGTACTGGGGCAGTGACTAGTGAATGAAGATGGACCATTGATGGGCCCTTAAAAGACATTACTGTACTTATGAACCTTTCCTTTTGAAATTGAATCTTAGTCTAGTATTATAGGGTGCTTAAGAGTTACATCCTGAGAACCAACTTGTTGCTTAAATGTGGCCTCTCTCTAAGCCAATCTCAGCATATAAATGCATTACCTTCCCCCCTTGCATGGGACATGACTCCCAGAAATGAGCCTTCCTGTCACTGAGGGAGTACTACCAAGCACAAGCTAGCAATGCACCTGGAAATAAACATTGACCGAATGAGGGAAATGTAAAGACAATTTTGTTTATATGGCTAAGAGCCTTCAAAGTGAATCAGGAACTCATTCCAGAGGTTTTACTTATGAAAGTTTCAGCAGGCTATCACTGAGTGCCAAAATAAATATTGCCTCAATTAGGGGGCTCCTGAGGACTCTGGAGACATCCAGACACTTTAGGCTGGGCAGACAGCTCAGGAGTTTGGCTACCTAACAGTAGCCCTTCTTTGGAATTTATGCTCCCCAGTGTGATAGAGTTGAACTCATTTGTGTTTACCCTACACATGGCTCTTTGGCCCCTTCTATTTGAACTTATATTTATTACTAGAGTTAATAAGTGTATGTCCAAAAGACCTAAAGCTCTCTCACCCAGGGCAACTAACAAGGAGATTATGGACAATGACTATCCCAAGGAAAGGTACACTACAATTGCATGAAAAGATTACCATCCATCTGTCCCATGTGATCTAGACCCTCTCTCAATTAGAGGCAGAGTGGGCATCACCATCCCAGAATCCTCAGGATTGGGGAACAAAAGATGGACTAGAGTAAACTTACTATTTTTCTATTATAGATTTATTGTGATTCTAACAAATGAAGAACTTTTATCATAGATGTGGAGGCAGTGACTATTGTAGGTTCTGAGGGGAGGGAGAGGGAAAAATTGGTGTAAAATTGGAGAAATTTCAGGAGTTGGATATTGTCCTGAATGATATTGCAATGACAGATACAGACAATTATATATCTTGTCATAACTTACAAAATTGTGCATTAGATAGTTTTAACTACAATGTAAAATATAATCCATGCTTAGTGGCAGTTTCCAGGATGTGTTCCCACCAGAAGCAAAACAGCAAATGAGGTGGCTAGGACCCACTTCAGCTAAGCCCCTTTGAGATAGTCTATGGTAACCTTTCCTCATCCAGGACCTGGAAACTAGGTTCTGATCAAACCTGGCAGGAGAATAAGCCTCACTCACAGTGAGATCCAACATGATTGGAAACTTAATCTGGAAACCTACAGCTATTAATGTTAATGGAATTCCTAACTGAGTGCAGTTATCCAGAGTGAAACCAGTTGTCCAAGTAAGTGCAAGGTCACCTGAGGCACCCAGCAGGTTGTACAAGTGACAGTCTTTGGACAGCCTGAAAACTAAAAGAGACAAATTTAAGTAGTGTCTGTGTCAAAGATAGCTGTTCCCTCTAATTCTAGCCCAAATGCATATTGCTAGGGGGAAGGCAAGGCATAAATCCCTTAAGAAACTTTGCCTGTTTTCATGGCCTGTGTTTCCTGTGTTTCACAATAACTAAAAGGGAAATGCCTCTTCTCATCCCCCTATTAGCTATCATAGGCATGTAAAACTGGGATTGGCAATTTATACCAAACCCTATTTTTTAAAAGAATCTCTCCCAAAAGATAACTATCAGCATAACATTCTCAAGGAAGAATGTTATTCCCACCAACTTCAGGAAGATGCAGCCTTTACAGGCATTTGCCTTTTTTACACTTGTGGTCCAGGATCTTTTGAGTGGGAATTTATATCTTTTAGATTATAATTCAGTTTGTTTCTTCAAGAATCAATGCCTTGTTAGTCATTCAGAGATCTCATCCCACTCCACCCTTAGCCCAGATTCATCGTACCCCAGCCATGATAGAGTAGTAAGAGGGTTTTACACCTTCTCAGATAGGGCATATTACCCCTAACCAGTAAGAAGTAATTACAAAAGAATGAACATCATCCTTCTGTAAACACTCTGAGTTGAGAAAGTCTAGATAAGGGAATAAAGAAACAAATCTGGGATCTGGCAGAAATAATTTGGCCATGAAAACACATGGCAGTAGAAAACACCCACTGTAAGAAAGACTTTACAAGAGGGCAGCTTGAAGAACCTAAAGAGAATTTTACATGTGGAATGGGATTTCCTCTGGAATCAAGGAAAAACCTTAGATGTTCTCAAGGAGCTTGCCATTGGGGGCCCGGCTAGATAGCTCAGTGGATAAAGAGCTCGCTGGGAAACCACATGGGAGGCCCTGGGTTCGGTTCCTGGGGACCTCTCCTAGCGGGCAGACCGCCTTGAGAATGGCAAGCCGCCATGGGTGGGCCGGAGCCACCGTGGGCAGGGCAAAAAGCTGCCACGGACAGGCAAAAGCCGCCACAGGCAGGGCAGGTCGCCTGCAAATTGAGCACAGCCAGCCACCCGCGAACTGAAAAAGCCGGCCGTGATGGAAGCAGAAGCCGCCCACAAGCGGGGAAAGCCGCGCCTGCGCAGTAACCAAGTCTCGCAATGGGGGGGAAGGGGAGATATGTAATAAAATAAATAAATCTTTGAAGAAAAAAAAAAAAGGAGCTTGCCATTGGGCCTCTCAGGGGAATTGATGGGTGGGGTAACCAATAAAAACAGCAAACAATGGGGATTCTTCCACCAATGTTATCAAAGGGACAGAACAATCAATGTTTTAAAAAGCAAGTACAGAGGTTGAATCAACCCTTTTTCAGCCCTAATCTTGCTGTGTTTTGTCCATTCTCTTCCTGCCCAGATTTGCATGTAAGTAGACATAGGAACTTGTAATCTGTAATGGGGATCTATAGTCTGTAGTTCATCATTTTACCCCTTTTAACCCTTTTCCTTTCTTACCTGGGATCTATAATCTGTTATATTCTTTTATTTCTCTTCTCTCATTTTCTTAATAAATTGCTGGCTTAATTGAACTGGTGTGTACTTAAAATTCTTTTCATAACATAGCCAAGAACCTAGAGAAAATCTGGCAACATTATGACTTGAGGGAATTGATTTTTTCTTCCTCAGTCCAGACTCTTCAGTCTGTCTTAAATATTCTTTAAATCCTTCCTTAAATATCAGTGTCATGAGAAGATTTTGGGCATTTTCCTTCCTCTTACTTTATTTTTCTAAGTATACTGTTAAAAAAACTTTACTTCTTTGACATCTGCTTTTTACTTCTTCAAATTAAAAATTTAAATTCTCTCTCTAATTATTTTAGTTAAGTTTAGTTTACAAAACTGAAGCATACAAGAAATGACATCTTAGTGTTTGGTGAAAGACATACAAGTGTTCCTCTATTTATCAACTTTTAAAATTAATTTTGGACTAAATATTTTGTTAAGTAGTGGTATTAAAAGAGGTAAGATATAGTGTCCTCACAGGTCTTATCATCTATGTGGGCATATATGGAAACATGATTCCAAAATAATACAAGGATAAAGAATGGGCACTTAACACATATTAGGACAGAGTAGGCTTCCCAGAAAGGCACTTATTAATTAGGTCTCAAATGATCAGTGGGAAACATTAAACTACAAGAAAAAAGGGAATGTGACAGTAAAACACAAACTACATGGTACATGAGATGGGTAACTGTCTAGGGGGATTGGTAAAGGGCTAGAGGAAGGAGGGAGAGAATGAAAGGAGGTTCCAAATATGAGGCTAGAGAGATAAGGGAAAAAAAGTTGGGAATCCATGTTGAATATTCCCTACTAAGGAAAACACTGAGCAAAAGTTGCAAGGATGCATTTGGGCAAAATTTTATTTCTTTAAACAAACATTTTGTATATGTGTCCACTGCAGAGTGTAGATTTGGGAGTCTGAACTTTTCTCTGTCTTTAACATGAATTATCACCTAATCCTCATATAAACTTAAGAGGTAGACACTATTGATATCATCATTTAACATGTGAGGATTAGGCAAAGGAAGGACAGTCCTTCCTCTAGGTCACAAAAATAGTAGGTAGTGACACAAGGACTCAAACTCAAATTGACAGATGGGAGAATAAATGTGAAATTGTTCTGAATGGTTTCTTAGGTAGTGGGATTGGGGAAGTTTAGAAAAGGTTTTGAATGATTCCTCAAAGAACAATATTACTCTTTGAATGATTTAACACATCTATGCATTTTTATTACATTAAAATAATGACATTTATTTGATATGTGGGGGTAAACAAAAGGGAACAAAGATGTTGTAATTGTTAAGCAAATGTATCAAGTCATCTATGTAATGATGCCCAGTTGTCTGGTTAAGCAAACACCAAGTTAATTGTAAGACAAGGGCATTTCATGGACCTCAATCATCAGTGAGGTGATTGTATAGATGGTTGATTACATCTACAATCAAGGAAAGAGACTGCCTTCAGTGATGACATACAGCTTATTCAATCAGTTCAAGGCTGTAAAATGAGATGTGATGTCAGCATTCAGAGGGAGATTCCTAGTTCTAATTCAGACAGCCAGAGTCTCCTGTGAAGTCATCAAGGAACTTCATTGAAACTCCTTGTTTGCAACCTGCTGTGCAGAATTTGGATTTTTGAATGCCACATTCATATGTGAAAATTCTAAAAATTGCCACTATTTACAGATATCTCTTATCATTTCTATTTCCCTAGAGATCATTGATTAATACAACTTGGTACTGTGAGTGGTCCTTAAACAGAATCTAATAATGTGATTTCTGAATTGCTTACAGGAGTTTTGCAATTAGCTCTCTGCTCTGATTAGATTCAAGGGCACTGACTCTCTTTCCAAAAATCAAGAGACTACTGACAGTACATGGCATGAGTTGGTAATAGAGATACACAAAATATCACCCCAGATACAACTACCTCAACCCTCACAAGAGGCAAAGATCTAAACAAGAGTGTTTTTAACACCCTAACAGAGTGTTATGGAGCTAAAAGATGAAATTATGTTGGCTGACTGTTCCCTAGATACAGTTACAAAAGAAATGAATGAGTTAAATACTTAAAATGTGAAACTATAATGCCACATGAATGAGTCAAAAGTTTCTATGTGTGCTCTGAAAGCAAATCTTGTTTTGTGTAGCCACAGAAATGAGATATCTGAAAACAAGACTCAACTCTGAGTCTCCTTCCATGAGTAGCAGAGTTAAAATTGATGTGATTTTTAAATTTTATTTTATGAATCCCCAAGAGAAAGAGAACACTTTAAACTAATCTATTTCTCTGGATGTAAAACTCTTTGATTGCATTAGATTCAGCTGAGATATCTTTTAATAAATTACCTGTTAAGATTAGGGCCTTGGTTTGACAACGTCTGTAGGGCATGACTCAGATTGAGTACCCATTCCTGTGGTGGGCCTATTTAAATGGACATTCTCTCAAGGAGATATACTGGAAGAGAAAGCTCTCTCAGTTTTTGATCCTGGGGCCCTTGAGAAAGATGAGCTATTCACCTGATTATTTAAAACAAGACAGAGAACAGAAAATGTCCAGTAAGAAATAAGCCTCATGCCATGGGACAGATAAAGGTCTGAGACTCAAGCCCTATGCCAGATTGCAGCTGAGAAAGATGGAAATCAGAAGGAAAGTTTGAACCCTCAAAGAGGTTACCATCTTGCTTCAAATCATGGCAACTTACTTTGGTGAGAAAGCAAAATTTAGTTGGACAATTTATGGCCTTGTAAATGTAAGCTTTTACCCCAAATAAATATCTTTTAGAAAAACAAACACATTTCTGGTACTTTGCATCAACACCCCTTTAGCAGAAAAATGCAAACAGAAACTAAAACCTCAACTTCTTGGTAAAGAATTTGTTTGAGAGAGGATGGGTAATAAATTCAACAAAAATACAGGGACCTTCAACTTTGTTGAAATTTCTAGGTGTCCAGTGCTCTGTGGCATGTTGATATATGCCTTCTAAAGTGAAGGATAAGGTGTTGCATCTTCTGCTCTTATGACCAAGGAAGAGGCACAATGCTTTTTGGATTTTGGAGAAAACACTTTCCTCATTTCGGTATGCTACCCCAGCTCATGTACCTAGTGACCAGAAATGGGGTTACAGTTGAGTGGAGACTGCAACCAATGGATACTCTGTGACAGCTCCAGGCTACTATGCACACTGTGCTGCCACTTGGGCATATTATACAACATATCCAATGGTGCTGAAAATGTCAGTGTCAAATGGAAATGTTGTCTCATGTCTTTGACAGGCTCCTAAAGAAAATCCACAATGCAGACCCTTAGGATTTTGGGGCAAAGCCCTTCCATCCTCTATAGAAAATGTCTCTCCTTTTAAGAAATAGATTTTGGCCTGCTACATGGTCTTAGTAGTCACTGAATGCATAACTATGGACCACCAAGTTACCATGAGAACTGAGTTGCCTATGTTGAGTGGGATATTGTCTGGTCCACCAAACCATGAATTTGAGTGTGCATAGCAGCACTCTGTCATGAAGTGGAAGCAGTATATACAAGATTGGGTTTGAGTAGGTCCTGAAGGCACAAGTATGTTACATGAGGAAGTGGTCAAAATGACCATGGTCACCACTCTGGTTACAGTACCTTCTCTTTTTGAGCCAACCATGGCATTCCACACAATGCTGCTTCTTTACAAGGAACACACTTCACAGCTAATGATGTGCAGGAATGGGCACATTTTCATGGAATTCACTTGCCATGTTCCCCATCTTTCTAAAGCAGGTAAATTGATAGAAGAGGTGGAATGTCTTTTTGAAGACTCAATCATGGTGCCAACTAAATGGTAATGCCTTGCAAACATGGAGCGATGTACTCCAGGACACTGTGTATGCTCAACTTTAGTGAGCACTCTATGGTGCTCAAGGTTCGTGGGTACGGGAATGAAGGGGTAGAAATGGGAGTGGCACCACTCAAAATTACCCCTAGTCACCAACTAAGAAAATTTTTGTTTCTTATCTTTGCAACCTTAAGCTCTGCTAGTGAACAGGTCTTGATTTCAAAAGGAGGAATGCTTCCACCAGGGAACACAACAGCAATTTCATTGAACTGTAAGTTAAAACAGCCATCTCACAATTTTGGGGTCCTCTTGCCTCAGAACCAACAGGCAAAGCAGAGAATTACTCTGAGGACTGGAGTGAATGATACTGGCTATCGATTGGAAATAGGACTGAACCTATACAATGGAAGTAAAGATCCATTAAGGCATCTCTTAGTACTACCATGTCCTGTTATTAAAATCAATAGAAAATTGCAACAAGTCATTCCAAGCAGGACTAAGAATGGCCCAGAATCTTTAGGAATGAAAGTTTGGATCACCACCACATGGAAAGACCATGTCCAGCTAAGGTACTTGGTGATGGTAAGGTGAACATGAAATGGGTAGTGGAAGAGGTTAGTGATAAATATGAACTTCAACCACAAAACCAGAACTGAGGACTGTAATGGTCATGAATATTCCTTTCTTGTTTTCTTATGAATATGTACATAAAGTGTACATGTACACAAAATGAATATCTTTGTTTTCTCATCAAACTTTTGCCCTTATCATATAAAATAATTTATATTAATTTCATGTAGTATTTAAGGATGTTAAGTTTAAGATTGAATATTATGCAAAGACTACTTGCACCCTATTCTGGAGGGAATGAGTGCATTTCTGGTTGTACACAGGACAGTTGAATATTGTTCAGAGGTAATATATTTCTGTCATTGTTTTTATTTAGAGACTAACAATGGAGTACTGTGATGTGTAGAATTACAAATTTGACAAGGGCTGGACTGTGATGCCTAGGCTAATGTGTCAACTCATCCAGGTAATGGTACCAAGTTGTCTGGCCAATCAAGCTAATTTTAATGCAAGGACATTTCATGGACTGTAATCATCAATGAGTTTATTGCATAGATGGCTGATTACATCTACAATCAGCTAAGGAGATTTCCATCAGCAATGAGTGATGTTTCATCCAATATGTTCAAGGCCTTAAAATGGGAAGTGATTTCAGCAATCAGAGAGAGAATTCCCAACTATAATTCAGAAAACCAGCATCAGAATCCCTTGTTTCCAACTTGCTCTGTGGAATTTGTACATGTGCATCCCTATGGTCTTGTGATATATTTTTTTAATTCCACACTATTTATGGCAGTTTGATATTATTGGTGAATTCAAAAAAAAATTAATTATGTTTGTATGCTACTCTGTTCCTCTGGGCCAGTGATACTCTGACATTGTATTGGATTCAGTGGTTTCTCTTTTACTTGATCAAATAATGAATAAAGCTTTGATTGGGCTATGTCAGTAGGACATTGAGTCCCTGCCATCTTGGTGGGTAGGGACTCATAGAGAAAATGAAATGATGGAGGAGAAAGTTAGAGTTTTGATCCTGGAGTGCAGGACATAAACACACAGAGAAACTGATACATGAGGAAGGAGAGAAATCTCCCTTAGACACTGCAGAGGTCCTAGGAAGAGAGATGAGCTGTTCACCTGATAGTCTACAGCTGACCTTGTGGAGAGAAGAGAGCAGTTGGTCCAGAGAGACAGGAGCCCTGGGAAGAGAGGAACCCAGGAAGTCTGAACCCTTGCAGATGTCAACAGACATCTTGTTCCAATACCAGACAGCAGACTTTGATGAAGGAAGTAACTTATGCTTTATGTCCTGGTAACAGTATGTTTCTACCTCAAATAAATACTATTTATAAAAGCCAAAAGATTTCTGGTATTTTGCATCAATATCCCTTTGGCTAACTAATACATTCTTTACACATATGTTTAGCCAATTCTATATCCATAGAGTAACCTGAACAATATAGAAGTAATTTTTTAAAACTATCCAAATAGGAACTATAAATGGATGAACAAGAACATCTTTCTACATTTATTGGTTATAGATTTTTGCCAGTTATATCTTATTGATTAGCAACTATATGTCAAATTGCTGACTGTAGTGATTTGTGTCTCTTTTAAATGACAAAAAATTATGTTCTTAAGCAAACCCATTCCTGTGCATGTGAACCTATATATGAAGGATCATTTGATTTGACCTCATTTAATGAGGTCTTTCATTTAAAGTTATTTGATTAAATTGTGGGAGAAAACATGGATCTAGTCCTCTTCCTGAAGTCCTATATAAATGGAGTAGAGGCACAGAGAATAGAGAGCCACCATTTTACCCTAAAATATGAGAGAGGGCTTCAGGGTCACCTATAGCCATGGAAAGACAGAGAAAATCAGATAATATAGGAAAAAGTCCAGAGGCTGGCATCAGTAGAACAGCCCAAAGCTGAAATAAGAGGCCTGGAAGGACAAGGGAGAGTTAAGCCATTATGCCTCATCACCAAGAACTGATCACAGGGAGAACAGGAGCCTGGAAGAGAAAGCAGAATGAGAGTACCAGAACTACTATTCTGCCTTGCCATGTGGCAGGAGTCCAGGATCACCAGCAGTCAGCCTTTGGTAAGGCAGCATCTCTGATCATAGCTTGGATTGGATATTTTCACAGCCTCAGAACTGTAAGTTTTTAAAATGGTAAATTCCCATTATAAGAACCAACCTATTTCTTGTATTTTGCATTGGCAGCCTGTAGGAAACTAAAACACTGATTTTAATGGAACTTACCTGTCCTAAAAATGTGCACCTTCTTTTCCACACTGAGGACTGGGATCCTTATAGAATAGACCACATTTCTTTCTGAACTTTCATCCAGGATGATAGATGTCTCCACATGAAACAGGCCATTTCTTTCTGGTGTTTTTGTCTCAAAGGCTGGTGCCAAATACTGTCCATTATGGTCCCTCCACTGGACCTCAGGATTATGATACCATCTTGTGGATGTGCAGGACAGATTAAGCCCTTTGGTTTGATCATGATCAATGTGAATATGAGGGTCTGTGCCTGATCCTGGGAAATGAGCAGCAGAGAAAATATAATTTTCAAGAATTTTATTATGTTTCACATGGCCAGTGATTGTGCTTATTAATGAAACTCTATGATTCCTAACTTTCTTATTTGTGAATATAGAGATAAACAATTATTGACCTCAAAGTAATTTGGGATGGTGGAAATAAAAAACAAAAACATATATTAGCATTTAACAAAGTACACAAATACCAAGCAAGTCCATGCCATTTGTTTTCTTTTACTTCTCATTTCTTTGAAAATTACTCATAATTTTATCTGATAATTCCACAAGTTGTGTAGCTGAACACTCAATCCAGTGGTAGCCTGTGACCTTGAATGCATACACCAGATCATGTTTTTCTGAGGTAGATGGCAATGTGTCCCAAGAATTTCCAATGACCCTTTCTTCTAGAGAGGTTTTCAATAAAACCTCCTGTTTTAGTGAATACTCTCTGTCAGTGTGGTCCAGTGGAGCAGATACTAGTTACATGTGGCTATTGAGCTCTTGAAATGTGGCTAGTACAACTGAGGAGTTGACTTATAATTTTAATTTTTATTAATTTTAATAAAGCAGTAACATATGACTAGTAGGTACCATATTATAGAGCACAGTTTGGGAGTAATATAACTTTTAACTATGGATATGCATATCCATCTACCTCCCTTGGCCATGTGAATGAGAATGATGTTTGCACCATCTATATTTTATCCTTGTATGGAAAGAGGCATGCCTTACCCTTCGTCTTTCAATTTCTTAAAGGTAGTGTTACCGGGATTTGGTCTAGGCTCATGACTTAAGCTGCAGAAATGAATTTCAGAGCATGTTGGGTTAGCTAGGGCAGTAATTTATTAAGGTGGGGAGGGAAGAGACATGAGTGAAAATAACAGATCATGGGTCCCCAGTAGAGAGTAAGGGCCTGAAGAGTGATAAAGAGGGCTTATTTATAGACTGCAATTTCCCATTAGAGATCATTAATACCAAGGTTTTACTTGTGTGTTGATCTGCACAGGGGGGGCAAGGTGAAAGCAGGGCACAGAAGCCAAGAAAGAGATCAAGTAAGGTTTTGTGCTTGCTTTTTAAACTATTAATTATTCCACACCCTTGCTAATGACATGGGAGGAGTCCCAGGTATTTGCTATTTTGATTGATTACCCCACCCATCATTCCCCCAGGAGGACCCAATTACAAAGCCCCTGGAGAATACTCAGAATTTCTCCTGGCTTCTGGGAAAAATCTCATGAGGGTTTTCTAGCAGCCAATTTGGGGGTATTGATGTCCACATGGACTCATGGCCAGGTTCCAGATCCATATATTGATTCCTATCTTACTAGCCTGCTTCACTAATGAACAATGAATTGCTCTCTCTGCATAGCACCTACCTACATTTATCCTCCACATTTTGCAGGCCACATTGTGGACCAGACCCTGGCTAGCTGCTGGTGATAGAAAAGAAAATAAAAAGCCTTATCCCCAAGAACTTGTGTGGATATGGCTGATCACTGATCTTGGTTTGGTTACTGAAGTCTGATCACTGGGAAATTATCTGTGAGGGCAGCTATTGTTTCAACCTGCTTGGACAAAGGCAATAGCAGCCATTGTTCCACACTCTCTGAGCAGGAATGGTAGTGTTGGAGACTGAGAGACACAATGATTTGCTGGGTAGGCCAGGATAATTCAGCTTTGGGAAGCCTTTCTTGATCCTTTCCTCTGGCACTTTGGATCCAGGGACTGATTTTGTCCTTGGACCACTTTCTCCTGGTTTTGGGCATGCCCTCTCCTGTATGCACCTTTCCCAGAATTTGCCCTTCATGCAAAGGCAGCTTTAAAAAAAGGAAAAGAGTGTAAAAACTATAGAGGTGGAAATTATGGGAAAAATGGTTGCGTGCTTCAAACACTCAGGACATGAATGATGGTTCACTGAGAAACAGAGGGAACAACCAAACTCATGTAAATAGTGGAACTCCAAAACACCTAAAATAAAAGCCCAGGAGAAGACAGAGGTCTTTAATGAGAGGGAAAACACTGCACTCTGCATTTGCCTTGGGCAGACCTTCCTGATAGGAGGCCTGAAGGTCAAGAAAATCTCTGTCTTAATTTGAGCTGTTTACAAACCCAAGAGTCAGACATTTTAGGGAATAAATCCCAGAATTAACATTATAAGGTCTTGAAATTAACAGTGTGCAGAACCAAAGTAAAAGAGTAAGAAACAGGAACTTATGCCCCAACCAAAGGAAGAGGATGAAAATCCAGAAAATACCCTGAAGAAGATAAGAATGTAGACATGCAGAAGAAAGCCCTTGAAAAATTATCTTAAATATGTGCAATGAGATAAAGAAAACTACAGAGGAAAAGGATACCAGAAAAATAATTAATGAGAAAAATGAGAATCTTAGCAAAGAACTAGAAATTTTAATAATGAACAAAACAGAAATATTAAAGTTCAAGCCCAAACTAAATTGAATGGAAAATGCCAGGAAAGGTTTCATGAGCAGAATCAGCTGGCAGGAGAT
>PVKH010006173.1:0-21314 GCA_004027955.1 Chaetophractus vellerosus
TATATTAAGATGTTAAGAAACTTAAATGTTCAGAATGTTACATTCCTAGGCCATTTACCTGAGTATATTTTCATTCTAAGGTAGCCAAAATACATTCATGTAGCAATGATAATATCAGGATATTATTTTTGTGACACTGTCTACATAAAACAACAAAGCAAATAGATTTTTTCCATTTATTTTATTATCATTGATGAAAAGCATTTTAAAAGGAGATGGATGATAGCTGTTTAGGAAATTGTGAAGAGGATTTGGCATTCTTACAGTTTCTCTAGACAATTTATCATGGATTATTTATTAGACTTAGTTTTTCATCAAAATCAATTCTTTTATTTTTCTTTCTCCTTGATGTGGATATACTTTCTACTGTTTATCAGCCATTATTAAAAAAAAAAAAGTAGTTCAGAAATACAAATAAAGAGAGGATTTTTCTTTTTGGTAGAAATTAGACAAGGACTAAAAAAAAGAAAGGAAACATGGAATGTGAAATAGAATTTTTTAAAATGAAAAGAGTTCAAATGTGAATTATTAAAAAGGCATACTAAGTTATAAATGACTTGGTGATACTGTATTATAAAATTGTCTATTTTACCATATTATATTGTTTCTTATTTAATAACCTGAAACCTGTTTCATAGTTTCAATTTTATATTTTCTTCTATATTTCTCAATATGATTCCTCTGTGTAATGTAAAATATATTTGATAGTTAGACTTCATTAATATCATATACATTGATTTCAGCAGATTTTAACTTCTTTGGTCCTACAACAGCTTTCATTATTTGAAAATTGTGGAAATCACATTTTATCCCACTGGATTTCTCTATTTCTACCATCATTGTTATTAAATTAAAGGAGGAATTACTTATAGGAAATTAACTCCTAAACTCCAATCTTTTCTGCAACTCTTATCTCTGATATTTTGATAACACAAGTTACAAAATGACTTGTTTCCTTTTCAATTACATTTTAAAATCTTCAAAATCAAATCCAGCAACAAAAAGTATGCTTTCCCCTGAAAAAAACTAAACTCTTTGGAAATAGTTAAAATTATTTGATATGGTTTGATATTGTCATCTGCTTTAGTGTCTCAGTATCTTCGTCATTATTTCATGTGGTCTCTAAAACTCAAAGACACAAACAGTTTTATTGGAATACTATTTGTGGTAGGCAGAATAATGGTCCCCAAATAGAACCACATTCTACTCCCTGAAGCCTGTGAATAGGTTACGTTATGTGGCATAGGGGAATTCAGGTAGGACAAGATATTTAGGTTGTTAATCTCACTTTAAAATAGGAAAATTATCCTCAATTACCTGAGTGGGTCCTATGTAATCACAATGATCCTGAAATAAGTAAGAAAGAAGGAGAAAAAGAGGTTAGGGTGATGAAATGTGAGAAGAACTTGGCCCACTGTTGTTGGCTTTGCAGTCAGAAGAAGGAGCTCATGAGCCAAGGAATTTGGGCTGCTTCTAGAAGCTGAATGAGCAAGAAAACAGATTCTCCCTTAAAGTGTCCATAAAACAATGCAGTTCTACTAATACCTGTATTTTAACTCAGTGAGACCTAGTTTGGATTTCTGACACACAAAACTGTACAATAAAAAATTTGTGTTGTTTTAAGTCACTGTGTTTCTGGCAACTTGTTATGCCTGTGATAGAAATATATTGTTCTTCACAGAGCAGGAATTCTCTGTTGAACATAACCAATTAGAAAGTGTTATGGTCAAACCAAAGGCATCATTTAGAAATGTAATATTTTCCATGAGATCATTGTATCCTAAAGAGTTATAATTTCATTTCATTTTTCATCTTCTTAATTACACTGTGAAAACCAAATGTATCTCAGCCATAATTCTTAGTTGTGAGCAACAGTAGTAGACTTGGAGAATTTCAGCAGATGAAACTTTTGGAAGATATTAAATGTCTTATTGAATGGATAGGATGTTCTATTAATCAATTTCTAAAATCAGACAGAAATCAACAGAAGCCAGGCAGTTGGAACATGGGAAACCATCCACAAGACACCCAGGTTTGGATGCCAACTACAGCACTGCCACAGCTGGACTGGCCAGGCCACTTCTCTGCACCTTCTTCTGATACTTGACACCTCACTGTTACTGTGAGAATCTTCTTACTTGCTACGGAGTCTTAGAGATATTGTTCTGTATCTGATGTTCTAGGCATCAGTATCTGGAAGGCCAAGCCTAATGCATGTACACATGCTTTAGATTGTAGGATTGGAGTATCTCGTTACTTTGACTACTTTGGGAAGAGTTGGATCCTGTTTTTCTCCAAGATTCGCAGAATGAGACAGTTCCTCAAATAAATGTAGTGCTTCTATGCCCAAATATCTCATAAATATTTGCTTAAATAAAACAGCTTATTATTTTTATTCTCCTTGTTGTTGTTATCCCATTGTACAGACGAGGAAGCTGAAGTTCAGATTAATGTTAAGCAATTTGTCCAAATTCAATTCAGTGGTATTCAGACACAAAGAAAAAGTACATACACATCCTGTTCTCATTTCCTGCAAACATGCTGCCTAAAATTTAGGGTGCATATAATGTATTAGAGGGGCAAAATGGTTATTTTAAAAACTCTAATTAAAATTAAACATTTATTTTAACTGGTTTCAGAGTAACACACCTTAATTGCTTTAACTAAATAAATTGAAAAATAGTTTTAATCATACATTTAAGGCATATTATTTCCTTTAATAGGCTCATTATCACCTGCTGTATGATTGGGATGTTTAAAACACTAGAAATTCTTTAATTTTAGTAACTGATTGAATTTTCAGCAACCCCAGTTCCTGAAGACAGTGAACAAAAACTTAGGCTTACCAGTGAGAGGTAAATATTTTCTGTTTTATTTAAAGTTCAGTTCTCTATCAAGCCTGTATATTCTCTTTGCACATTCCTTTTCAAGATAGGGCTAAAAAGGCCAAGGGTCGTTGTCCGCAAGGCTGAGGTTGAGGGAGTTGTGGGGACCAAATAACTTCATGGAGGTTTTTGTAGTGACTGTGACCTAGGCCCTCATTCTTCTCTAAGAATGAATTTGCTGTACCTGGTCACAGACACACCTGAAACCCACTGCTTCAGTTCAGTGCTGGTGACTGCATTTTCTCATTCTTGCTGGAGATTTCCTTCATTTCACAGCTTCTTATCTTTATGTTTATCTCCACTTCCTCTAAGACCATAAAGGTAGGAACTTAGCTGTGAAGGCACCAAACTCAGGCAAGGAAAGGTTTATTAAGAATATTTAACAGTTGTTCCATTGCATTTTTTCTTTCACAGAAATATTTTTAAAAGGAGTTGTTTCTAACACTTGCCCAACATAAATCCCACTATATAAGCCTTCCCTGGTTGATTCTCTCTTTCTCTCTGTATATATGTATATACATATACATATATATATACATGTATGTATGTATATACACATACACAGTTAATTATATAAATTTGCTTTGTACATGTGTTCGTGTGTTTTCTTTCTATCATTTATCTTTGCTTACACTGATGTGCAAATCCTTCTTGGAAGGGGATGGTCTTTTCTTCTCTTTTGAATGTTTCACAAGAATTATGTATACCACTTTGAGCAGAGTGAGCTGTGTATACAAATTAGAAAATATATTTAAATGGCAAATTAAATCACCTAAGATACACCGATCAGAGATAAAAATGGTTACTGTTAATATGGTTTTATTTTCTATTTTCTATTTCTATTTTTCTGTTCATAGAACCTGCTCTCTTCTAATACATCCCAAGGAGGAAGATTTGTGGTATTCTGGCATTATTTCCTTTACTTACCTTTCACAACATTGGTCTTCTTTTTAGAAAATAACTACCTCTATTCAATTTCAGCTATAGCATGTATAGCAGATATTCTTTAAGTGAATTTCAATAATAACATTTTTACTCCCTATTTTGGCTTTCTTTGATTAAGTTTCCATTTTAATATATTCCTAGGCAGGGTATCTGTATGTTCATTCTTGCTTCATTATCTTTTCTGAAGGTCACTTTTGAATTTTTCTAAGAATGTTTTTTGCATATCTTTGGAAGGAAGGTATATTGCTTGGTATGCAATTTTGGCTATAAGCAGAAGACCTAGAAAATACAATCATCTATTCATTCAATGTTGAAAATACTGATACCCTCCGTAAGTATTTAATTCAACATTATACATAATTCAATTAAGAAATTAGAAAGTTAAAGCCATCTAATATGAATTTTATAGAGAGAGAAAAATCAGTTTTTTCCTACTTTGTACTATTGAGCAATTTTCAAAGATATAATTTGCTTATGAATAATAAACTCCAATTTCTGATATCCCACATTATATTCCATCACATACAAATATGAATTCTACACTATTTTTTCTTATATATATATATATATCAAACTTGCTTTCTTAAACACATATAATACTTAGATTCTGACCCATGTATAAATTACTCAAACTAAAATACATTTATATAAGCACTTTTAGTTAATCAGTCCTTTAGAGCTTTTAAAACAAGTGCTTCTATAAAAGTGCATCAGATTTAAATGCTGATTCCATCATTTATGCTTCACACTCTTTGTTTCCTATGAAGATTGATTGGTTTCTGCTGAAGTACAAAATGGAATTCAAATTTGTAATTTAAATAAACGTAGCTTCCTTTATATTTCATTTGCATGGAGTAAGAGTTTCCACTCTCATCCATAAAATCTTCACCAAAGATGAGATTGTATTTTTCTGCTTACTGAGGGGCATCAGGGCATCACAATGAGGGTCTTAGAAGCGAAAAACTAATTTTTGCAATGCTGGCAAAGCCCTTGGGGAATATTTGGAAAGCAGGAAATACCAATGAAAACAATTACAAAGACTAACCTTTGGCTTAATAGCATCCAATTTCAGTAATGCAGAATTCTCGGAATGAGTTCACTTGGGTGGACTGCCAATGAATTCACTCAATTAAGAAATTAACCAGCCAATCCTCAAAGATTTTTGAAAGATTGATATAGATTCATCACTGCCCCAAAGAGTTATTCAGAATGTTAAGTTGTCATATCATGCAAAAAAATAATAAGGTCATAACCTCCTTGAGGATTGGGATCATGTTTTATTTGTGACCGGTTCAGGAGTGATTTGGACATGGCTGGAAGTAGGTGGGGAGTAGAGAGAAGGTTTTATGAAAAGGCATGTGGGCATATGCACTCATGAACAGGGACTCTTGAGATTTTGTGTTGACTAATATAATCAGAGATAGGGGGCATGTTGTGTTTGGCTCTGGGAAGCCTCATGGCAGACCACAATGTTCTGTGGTATGTGTCTGTGGGGTGAGGGGGGAGGTAAGGAGGAAATAAGAGCATATGGAATTCTGGGGTCCTTCTTCACTCCTCCTTATGGATGTTTGGGACTTGAAAGAGAATTTTCATTCCTTGTGCATACCTGAATTTTTATTCTAAGGGGATCCATAGAAACACAAACAGTTTTATGACCTCCAAAATATTAAGGAATCATTGAATGGTTTGACTCAAACAACTCCTGATTTGTTTCTGCTAGTCTATTTAATTCTTATGAATAGCTATTAAGAGTCATGGCCCAAGACATGAATCATGCCACTCAGATTAAATAAATCACTCCTATTGGGCTATAAAATTTGATTAGCATATTAACTCTCTATGTTGCCATTTCAGAAATTAGAGATCTAATTCATGATGTATTTTTGAAATTTAACACATATACGCAACACTAGGAACTTGGAACATATTACACTGTGGAGATGGACTCATTAAAAAGATATATTCTGAGTCTAGTGTTAAAAATGTTATCTTATGACATTGGCATTATGTGGCTACAAGAACCAGTGCTCTGGCATATTTGGTCACGTGGATTTCCCACTATGACACTGTGTGTGGGTAAAATTCTGGTCATGCAGACATATTCTCATTAATGATATAAAAACTAACTATATATAGTCTATATTTTTAAAATTGGAAAATTAAACTTTAAATATTTAACTGAAATTTTGTATCATTTTCATAATTCTCATTTTTTATAGGAAATTCTTTCATTGATGATCCCAGGCCACAATGAAATATAACACAGCGATATTTAATTCTAAAAAAATTGAAACTAAATATAAACCATTCAAAATTTTCCCATGCTTGCAAATCCCAAAATATGTCCAGATTTAAGGTTACTTATTAGATAAACAGATAAAGAAATATAATTCTTTTATTCTAATGATAAGTAATAACTTTTATATTGGTAGAAATATGGGTTTAATGTCAGCATTACATTAACAGAAATTTACTCATTATTCATTTTATGTTTACTTGAATATATGGTGTTTCTCTATATAAAAGAATTGTTATTTCATTTAAGTAGTACTATTTTTAAAGTCCATATCATTAAGAAATATTATATTTTCATATATATGTGTGTATGGAATTATAAGTGTGTATTCATATATGCATATGCATTATATATGAAAATTTCATATATATCTACACACATATAACATAGTGAACAAGAGAGAAAGAGAGAGAAAGAAAATATATAATATCAGATAATATTTAGCTTACACATCATTTGGCAGGCACAGTGCTAAGGTATTATAAACATGACTTTATTTAATTGATAAGAATGCAGCAAAGTAGTAATCATTAATTATTGTTATTTTAGAAGAGGAAACTACAGCTTAAAGCTGCACTAGTCCACCTAACTAGAAATCTGAACCAGGTTCTGAATCCAGGTTTTTAAAAATACCTTAGCCATTATAAATACTTAGATACATCTGTCACCTATGATTCCTGATTTTGCCATCTACAGATCCTCCTTTTTTCCTTATTTCATATATTTTATCAGCAGCTCATACTCTGAGAAAGCATTTTTAAATTGCAATATAGACAAATAAGAGCATGTAATGGTTTAATGGAGAGTGAGTGCAGTGATTGCAGAGACACTTAATACACATGGAGTACTGAGATGTTATACTTTAGATGTGAGGTTCTTAAGTGTTTTGTTACTGTTTTTCTGGAATAAAGTAGCCAATTGAGAGTTAAAGAAATAAAATGAAAAGAGTATCATTTAATTAAGAACATACTGGGGTAAAACGACAAAAGAAATGATCAAAAACAGAGGTGGAAGAATTAGGCTAGAAAGGCTTGAAAGAAATGAGACACAGAGCAAAGGAAAGGTAACATATCAGAAAATTATGAGGTGGATGTAATTAATGAGGCAGAGGAAAAAGAAGTTGAAGAAACACAAGTCAGACTGCTTTGACCCCAAAAGGAAGCCAGGAACTAAAGTCTTATGCTAAAGTGAAAGTTAACGGAGTGGGATTTTGAGGATAGTGATAAAAGGTTTGAATTCGGCTCTACTGTGTAAAGTATGCAGCCAACTCTGAATAAGCAGAGTGACTGACAAACAACACTGGGTCATTTAAAGCCACTTTATATCTATATAAAGATTTCACCATTTGAATGAATAATTCCTTTGAATCAACCTGCCATATCTTCCTGAATGAAATGCATAGAGAATTGTCAAAATGCAGAGAGACTTTTAATGTTTTAATTAGATCTTAATATTGCAAGAATAAAAACCATTTTTTGGCAATAAAATGCATTGTTAAATATTGTACACAATCTTGTCATTTACCTAGACTTTCCAACTGTGTGCTTGCATAGATAAAAAGGATTTTTTAATATTGTAGAAAAATCTAAATTTAACAGAGCTCTAAGTGCTTTATAAACAAAGCCATTATTTTGTGAGTCATTACTAATTAGCTCAAACAATATTTTTAATTAAAATTAAAACTTTCTCTACAGTTTAATCTTCTAAAAGTCAAAACAAAATGTTCTTATCTAAAATATCACAAGATTTCCCACGATATTGTTGTGGTTAAAGAAATAATTTTCCATACATAGATGAAAAGGATCTTTCTTAATTCTGGAAATTTAAAATTAATAGTGCTCTAAGTATTCTTCAAACCATTTATGTTAAATAATACTTTCCAATGATAAAATTTATCTATACAGTATAATGTTTAAAGATAAAAAACACTGTTTTTCTAGAATATGACAACAGAGTTTCCCCAAACTGGCTGTAGCCAAATAAATGAAACATCAAAATAGGTGTTAATTATTTAAAAATATATGCCTATGGACAATTAAACTGAGATAAAACTATTTATTAAAGGTCTATTTCCTGAGTAGAAGAAAGTTGGTCAAAGATATGAATTTTTAATATCAGGGATTTTGAGGGAGCAAAGTGTTGGATGATTGAAAGATTCCATTTACAAAAACAATTCTGGAAATTTTCCAAAGTGTTATTCCTTATTTAGATTCATGAATACACAAGTACTTTAAATATTTATGAACAAAATGTAATTAAGTCCCAACTGTATTGCTGTGCATATAGAAGGATATTTCAAAAGTGTAGTATATTTTTCCTGAATTTGCAACTAAGGCTTTTGCAGATTTTTAATTCCAATTTAACGATAGCCAATATACTTAGTGCATATATGAAGTGTAAAGACTAATCAAATGAATACCTATGTATTCACAAAAGCTCATGAATATTATCAATATTGTTGATCATCTTAATAAAGATATTCTAAAATTAATTTTTATCATCCTCCTTTTCACATTATAGATGACATATATATGTGTAACTTTAATTTTTATTATATCAAACTAACTTGTGTATTTCTCCAATTTTTCCCAACTCAAAATTATAATTTAGAAATTCATGAAGCTACATTTGAGCTAGTGCCACTCATGGTTAGAATGCCATTGGATAAGCATATCATCATTTATAATTTTCAGATGAAACAATTAGAAAATTGTCAACAATGCAGAATTTAGTCTTTAATGTCTGAACTTTACTGTAAACTTTATTCTTATTGTAATTGGTTTGGACTAACAAATAAGATTACACCTGTTTTGTAACTGCTAAGTTTTTTATTAGTTTATTAAAGAATCGGTAAGTCATATTGATATATCTTGAACATTTAATATTGCTTGATTTTTCAACTCTGACAAAGAAATAAAAGGAAAAAGGTAAAAAATTTAAGACTATCTCTGAAATCATAGATCATGGGGATGTTTACACACAATCAGGAAAGAATAAAAAGTGAACTCATGTTTAATAGTCAATGAGCTTGCAATGTAAAACAAGTTTTGTGTGCCTCAAGCTGTACTATCCTCTGGCATAAGGCTAGATGAATAGACCAGTGGAATAGAATTGGAAGTACAGAAATAGACCCGCACATCTATGGCCAATTGAATTTTTACAAGGGTGCCAGACACAAGCTATGGGAAAAGGATAGTCTCTCCAACACATGGTGCTGGGAAATGGGATGACCACAGGCAAAAGAATGAATTTGGGACCCTACCTCACACCATATACAGATATTAAATGAAAATGAATCAACAACTTATGCAGAAGAGCTAAAACCATAAAACTCTTATTAAAAAAACACTGGAGGAAATCCTCATGACCTGGGGATTCAGCATTTGATTCTTAGATATGATACGAAAAGTACAGGCCACAAAGGAAACAATAAATTCAATTCCATCAAAATTAACAATATTCGTGCATCAAATGATATTATCAAGAAAACCCAAAAATAGGGGAAATTATTTGCAGAAATATCTGATAAGGGCTAATATATAATATATATAAAGAACTTTTACAGCCAGAATAGACCAACAACCCAATTTAAAATTGAGCAAGACAACAAACATGCTTTTCCAAAGAAGTTATAGAAATGGTGATATGAAAATCATATGAAAAGATGCTCAACATCACTAGCCATTAGGAATATGCAAACTGAAAACACATACAAGGATAGCTATTATTTTTTTAAAGGGAAAAGTATTAGAGATCATGTGGAGAAATTGGGACTCTAGTACATTGTTGACGGGAATGCTAAATGGTCCACCAATTGTGGAAAGCAATATCGAAATTCCTCAAAATGTTAAATGTAGTATTACATATGATCCAGCAATTCCACTCATAGATATATACCCAAAGGAAGAGCAAACACAAATGTTCACAGTATTGCTATTCACAAAAACAAAAGGTAACAACAACCCAAGTGTCCTTTAGCAATTGAATGGCTAAACAAAATGAGGCACATACACATAATGGAGTATTATTTGGCCATAAAAGGAAGGAAGTCCTGAGAAATGCTGCAATTTGGACGAACATTGAAAACATTATTCCAAGTGCAATAACTAAAACACATAAGGAAAAACACTGTATAATGTCTCTTGTATATTACATCTAGAAATAACAAATTCACAGAGACAGAAAATAGATTAGTGGTTACCTAGGGAAACAGAGAGTTTTTTCTTGGTGCATATAGAGTGCTAAAAATCACAGGAGGGGAAAATTCAATCAATGAGCTTCACAACAGATTAGATACAGATGGATATAGGACATCAACACCAGAATAATGATGAAGAGAAAAGAAAAGATAAATGAAGAACAAGTATAAACGCACAAGGTATATAATAATACAGTCACACATATGCGAAATTAGGATCCTAGCAGGAAAAAGAAAAAAATGGAGGCAACTTTGGAGATTCCAGAACAGATAGATAACACCAAGCCATACTATGAAGAAACACTTAGCATTCTCAGAAGACTGAACTACAAAGAAAACCAAGCTAAGACTGTAAAACCAAGCTGAGGACAAAATCTTAGAGAAACTTGTAGGAAGAAAAAGATGACTTTCAAAGGAACAACAAAACACTGAGTACAGTGTTGTCACTGAAAAATTTTGGAAACCAGAGAGAAAGAGCTGATAGAAGAAAAATAGATCTGAAGGAAAACTTGATATTCTTCAAGAGTGAAAATGATAAATTCTTTCTTGTAAATGAAGTCCACTAGAAAACATATATGAAAAGGCCAAGAGTAGCCAAGAACAGATGTGTCTTTTATAAAAAATGAAAATAAGTTAAATAAATTATACTGCCCTGACATTTTTGTACAGTTAGCTTTTAAGAGTAGAAATTGAAAAAATAGTAAAATCACACAGAATTTGGCCATGGAGCATAATCATGTAATTTTCATTAACTCCACATCCATTTCACTTATCAAATAATAAATGTAAAGCCAAATATTGAAAAATATCAGTCTAAAATTGGCTAAAGACAAATAGTATTATGACAAATTTATAAAGTTCACACATTGAATTTTCAGAAAATATTATTATGGAATAAATTGGTATAACTCAGGATTTTCAGATTTTAATGTGTCCCTTACAGATAGTGAATATAGGAAAAGAATTAATTGTCAGATTGCAGACAAAACTTATTGATTACCTATAGTGTGTTATGTGTTCTGTGATGCCCAATTTTAGGGGCAGTGTTCTGAGTCAAAGATGAATGAAATTATTTGACAATGTCACATAACTGAACATAGGAGTCCTATTTCCCAAGTTCATTACACTTCACTTACTCAATGCTAAAGATTTTTATTATTATTGGCTTTGGGATTATTAGGTATGTATCTAATAATATATACACTGAAACAAGGTATCCTCAGGCATAGATTGAAATGATATATTTGGATCTTTTCATATAAATTGTTATAGATCCGGGTTCTTAAACTAAGGTCTATGGATGCTATAAGTGAAAGTTTGTGAAACCTCTGGAGACAAATGTTGTATAAATGTTAAATCGGTGATTGAAAGGAGAATGATTTTAGATTCTTGTCATCTCCTCCAAAACAATAGACTTCTTAAGTAATTAGAAATCACTTTAGAAAATGCTCGGGCATACTTTAATTTTTTTTTCCACTCAAGTGAATAGAAAGAATTAGACTACAATATGAAAGCTTGTGGTATCATGATATCCCTTTTTTATATATTTAAACAGAGATATGAGAAATACCCTTTCCAATTTTTTATCTGGACTACAGGAATATACAGTAATCAGTTAGAATTTCAACCCAGTTAATTGATTTCTCCTAAGCACCTATAGTGTCCATTCTGAACCAGACATTCTAGGAAGAGCCAGGGATTCAAACTTGTATAAAATGTTATCCCTGAACTCTAGCTATTTGTAGTCAAGGGAATAACACAGCTATTAAAGACATATATTCAATTTCAAGTGTTGAATAAATAAACTCTAATTTGTGAGATAATCTTAATTTACTCATTTATCCTACTTTTAATGAGTGTTGCATTGTGGGAGTTACTGTACCATACACTGTGGTGAATGCAAACAAATATGCACACTTTGCTCTTTTTCCAGGGTAATTTATAATACAGCGGAAGGAAATTCAAATCTGAATCAATAGGAGACAATTTAAGAAATTAGAAAGACAAGGAAAAGTAATATTGCTCTCTCTATTAGTCAGCCAAATGGGTGCTGATGCAAAGTACTAGAATTCTGTTGGCTTTTATAAAAGGTATTTATTTGGGGTAGAAGCTTACAGTCACAAGGCCATAAAAAAGTAATTTACTTCCCTCACCAAAGTCTGTTGCTACATGTTGGAGCAAGATGGCTGCCCATCTCTGCAAGTATTCAGCCTTTCTCTCCTTCCTAAGGCTCTGTGGTCCCAGCTTCTTCCCATCTCAGCTGTAGGCTGGACGGCTCATCTCTCTTCCTAGGGTTCATTTCTTTCCCCCATTCAGCTGCTTAGGTCTGTTCACAAGGTCAGCTGTAGACTATCAGGCTCACCTCTCTCCCCAGAGCCTCTGTGGTATCTAATGGGCTGTCTCTCTTCCTCTGTGTTCTTCTCTATTTACTTCCTGGGGCTCCAGCATCAAAACCAAAAAAGTCTCTCCTCTAACATGTCATTTTCTATGTGAGTCCCGCCCCCTTTGTGGGCTGAGACTCTACATCCTACTGATGTGACTGAATCAAAATTTTAATCATAATTTAATCAGGTAAAAGTGAAATCACTTGATTTAATACAATCTAATATACCCATAGGAACAGACCAGTTTACAAACATAATATGTGTTTCTTTTTGGAATTCATAAATAATGTCAAACTGCTATACCATCCAAGAATTGTTCATGAACAGTGATTCAAGATTTTTGAAGAGGTAAGAAAATGTTTAGGAAACTTTCCATTATAGTGAAAATTGTTACTGACCAAGGAAATCAAGGTCTAAGGAAATCAATTTTAATGTTCATGTTTCCTATGAGGGATAAGAAGCAAATATCCAAGCAGGAGAGAAACTATTTCTTTGATATGCATATGCAGATTGTGAGAAACTGACTTGAAACATTAATCAAAATTTCAGACCTTTGCAAATTTTGTACAAAGAAGAGGCACCAGTGAAAGTGTCCCTCAAAATATTTTTCAGTTTTATGAAGTGCAAAATAAATGTGCGTTAAGTGTTCAGGAATATAAAATAACTACAATAACTGAGAAATTCCAAACCTTGTTGGATATGTTGTTTAAATAACCATAATTCAAGATGATATATAGCATTGGTGACACAAAACCCAGAAGAAAGTGAATATGAGTACGTAATTGGTCAAAGTAATATAACAGATACTTCTTAGACTTAGGTGCTGTTAGTAAACTTTTGTTTCCATTCTTTGTAACTTTTAAGGTAAAAAAATATATTTTTCAGGGTGGTCGAGTGGATGGGAGGAGTATGCCTTGAGATCTGTGGGTCACTCTCCTAGTATTTCAGCCAGCGTGTTGGTCCACCACATACTTGCACATCCTGTATGCAGAAGCCCTATGAAAGAGAGAGGCCTAATAGGATCTTATGTATCACAACACTATGGAGTGCATAGTTTCCCACTAGGTAGCCCTCATTAAAAATGACATGAATAAGTAAATAAAACTGTGACAGTTTGAGATGATTTTTGAGAACCCTCAAAAGAGAAAGATTATTTTTGTAAACTAATCTATTCTTCTGGGTGTGATACCCTTTGATTATATTAGATACAGTTGATTAAATTGCCTGTTAAGATTAGGCCTTTGATTCCACCACTACAGTAAGGCATAACTTAGGTTAAGTCCCTGACCCCTTGAGAGGCCAATATAAATGGTCACTCACTTAAGAAGATGTGCAAGAAGAGAGAAGGCTCCGTCATTTTTGATCCTGGGGCCCCAGGGAGAGATGAGCCATTTGCCTGATAGTTTGCAACTGACCTTGGGAAGATAGCAGTACAGCTGAGACTGGTATAGAAAGCTTAGAAAGAAATGAGTCCTTTGCCAGTAGAGAGGAAGCCTTGGGAGATAAGCTCTATGCCAGAAGCAGCTGAGAGAGAAAGCCTAGAGGGTAAGGCTGAACCCTCACAGAGATCAGCAACCACCTTGCTTCAACACATGGCAACTGACTTTGTGAGACACCAACCTTGAGTTGGACTCTTTAGGGCCTTTTTTTAACTCCAAATAAATACCCTTTATAAAAGCCAACAGATTACTGTTTCTTTTCATCAGAACCCCTTTGACAGACTAATACAGAATTCATTTAACAAATTATAGTATTTTTATTCATTTGGCATTAGGTCAATAATTTATAGAGATCTAAAGAACTTTCTAGATTTAAATTGGTACTTTAGAAGATTTAGGAAGTATTACTTTAAGATATCTAATTCACTCAATGAAAGTTCAGGTTTCTGAAGTCAAAATTAGGGCTCCTCAAAGTGGAGGGAATATCAAAGGCAATGTAAGTCCAGGCCTCCTGGGATTCACAAATATTTGGATGTTTTGTGAAATCATTCTTGGGTATTCTTCAGCAAAATCACTGCCATTAAAACAAGTTCAGTGACTTTTTCTTAGGTTTCATCCAACTAGGCCTATGAGTCATATTTGACACATTTGATCTACTTCTTGAATCACTTTCTTCACTTTTCTAACAAGGCAGAACTCTTTCATGTTTCTATTCCTACCTCACTAGACACCACTTCTCAATCTGATTTGTTGATTCCTTTTCATTAATCCATCTTATTCTAGACAAACCTAAATATCAGTTTTTGAAATTATGTTTTTACCGGAAACTATGTAACATAATGTGACTTTAAATAGCATATATGTGCAGATTTACCTGTCTTATCCTAAACTTTCCCTTTAACTCTAGACTACTCAACACTTCTACTTTACTGTCTAATAACTAATTCTTGGAACACCATTTTTGCTGTATATCATCTTTTTGCTCATTTGGTTCCACTATCCACTTTTTTCTTCTTTGCTTTATGTCCCAGTAAGTTAATCCATATTAACTGGATCAACAATCCAACTTGCTCTCTTTCCTCCATGTGGATTTGAATAATGAGAGGCACCTACAGGAATTCTAGTAAGGAAGAGGAGAGTGGAATTGAAATATCTATTGCCCTGGATATCTCCCACCAAGTTCATCATATTTGGCTCCATCCTTTATTGGACACAGTGCTTTTTGGGCAACCCTATTCATAGGAGTCTTCCATGCAGTTAGGGTTTGTGGTATCTGCTCCGTCCCTTAGCTACTTCTGATTTAGGGGTTAAATTCCCAACCAACCCCCAACACAGTTATTAGCACCATGAGTCCTCTACTGACCCTTGTTATTTTCCTACACCCTAACCTTTGTAAACAGCCTTTCACTCTTTTCAAAATATCCAATTTGAATATGCCATCTGTTTGCTGCTAGTTATTAACTGAAACATCATCTGATGTCTTCATCCCACAAACTTCTCAGGAATTAAGAATTACATTTAACAACTTGAAGTCCAAAATTGGTTAAGTATCCTTGTTTTCTCTTTTTTACTTACTCTTCACATCATACTTATCCATAATTCCTATTGACCTTTCCTTGAAAATATATCAATTTTGGCTCCCTATCATCCATTCTACACCACTTCTTTTCTAGAGTTTATTCTCATTGCAGCAACCACAATGACCCTAATTTTAGTTTTCTGGGATGTTCAATGAACTTCCATGCAAAGGGATGGCTTAACCAATGGGAATTTAATGGATCCTGTTTTTGAAGCCAGAAAAAAGTCATTCATATCATTGATACTCTGTATGTAATGTGTCATTTTTCTCTGCTTGAATTTCAAGATTTCCTCTATCTTTGGTTGTATATAATTTCCTTGTGTTATGCCAAGGTATTAATAAATTTGTATACTATTTGAGGTTCATTGAATTTATTATACTGCAATTGGAGAGTTTTGATCAAATTTGGATTTTCCAGCTATTATTTTATTCAAAAAATTTCCCAATCTTCAGACTCTTCTCCTTCTGAGACTCTTATTATATGGATTTTAGACTGTTTAATATCATCTCACAGCTTCCTCAACCGATGTGCATTTATCTTTAATCATGTTTTTCTTCTTTTCAGGTAGTATAATGTCCACTGATCATCAATCACTCTATCTCTCTACTAAGATTCTATTTGTTCATTCATTAAGACATGTTTCCTTTAGTTCTTTGAACATAATTCTGGTAATTGCTTTAACATTTTAACATTTTGACTCCTCAGAACGACATATCAGCTATTTTGTGGCCAGCTTTTCTGAAATGCTTTTTTTCCCTGTCTCTGACTCATAGTTATCTGTTCATTTACATGAATATTACTATTATTTAAATATAAGACATTGTTGATGATATATTGTAGAAACTCTTTATTCTGTTATCTTCCCCTGGAGATTATTTATTTCATCTGAGTAGGTGGGTGTATTAGTCAGTCAAAGGTGTGCTGATGCAAAATACCAGAAATCTGTGACTTTTATAAAGGGCATTTATTTTGGAGTAGCAGCTTGAAATACCAGGCCATAAAGCATACATTACTTCACTCACCAAAGTCTGTTGCCACATGTTGGAGCAAGATGGCTGCCGATGTCTGCAAAGTTTCAGGCTTCCTGGGGCTTGCTTCTCTCAAGGCTCAGCTCCTCTGCTAGCTTCACAAGGCCAGCTGCAGGCTATCAGGCAAGTGGCTTGTTTCTCTTCCCAGGGTCTTTTCTCTTTCCTCATGACCAAACTCTTATGTGTGCTTATTTCTTGGGACTCCAGCTAAAAACTCCAACCTCCCTTCTCTTTGGTAAGGTTTCTCTGTGAATCCCCACCCACCAAGGGGGCAGGGGCTCAATGTCCTACTGGCATGGCCCAATCAAAGCTTTAATCATTATTTAATCAAGTGAAAGAGAAACAACTGAATCCAGTATAATCTAATATGCCCAGAGTAAAAGACCATTTCACAAACATAATCCAATACCTATTTTTGGAATTCATAAATAATGCCAAACTGCTACAGTCCACCCTCTGAATTCCAAAAAGACATTACAATATTTGAAAGAAACCTTAAATCAGTAACAATGCTAAGCACAAAATCATATCATAATCAGTTTAAAGAAATACAATTTGTCTTGGGGCAAAGTTTCCTCTGTTGGAGACCTCTGAAACTTACAAAACCATTTATCTGCTTCCAATACACAAATTGACAGACAAAGGGTAATCGTTTTCATTAACATAAGAAAAATTTGGGAGGGAAGCATGAGCCACAGGTCCTCTACAGTTCAGAAAAACCTGCAGGGCATACTTCATTAGATGTCAAAGTCCGAGAGTAATTCTTTTTTTTTTTTAATTTTTTTTAAGATTTTTAAAAAAATTTATTACATACCCCCCCCTTTCTGCTTGTTCTTGCTGTGTTCATTTTTGCATTCTTCTGTGTCTGCTTGTCTCCCCCCACTGCAGCAACCTGCTGAGTCAGCTCACCACACGGCGGGTGGTCTGCCTGCTCGTGGTGGCTTGCCCTGCTTGCGGGAGCTTGCCCTGCCTGTGGCGGCTTGCCTTCTCAAGGTGGTCTGCCTGCTCAAGGAGGCCCTGGGAACCAAACCCAGGGCCTCCTATGTGGTAAACCAACACCCTACCAACTGGGCTACAGCCCGGCCCCCTGAGAGTAATTCTTAAGAGGATGTTTTTTTCTTCCTGGGGCCACATTGGGATCCACCCTTTCCACAGGCTTGCCCAATGGCCAATCTCTTGGTTTCACCCTCATCAAGCATCTGGGTGTTGACCAAGCTCCAAAACTCACCCTCCAAAAGTCTTTGGGTGATTGCCACACTTTCCTCAAAATTTTGGTTAGAGTCTTAACCCCCCTAGTACAGTGAAATGAAGACAACATCCTCCCTAACCTTTGGCATGCAGGTGCAACCCTCTCAGAGCAACGAATTGACCACCTCACCTTCCCTAATCCATGAGGGACAGGTGCACCCCTCTCACATCTATGGGGTGGTAACCTTAACTGCCCTAATCTTGAGGATGTGTTTCACCCTCTCTGTACCCTGGGGCAGCAAAACTCCCTGAACATCGCAGGAATATCCACCCACTTCAACTGCTGGGGCAAACTCAGTCTTTGTACACATCGGTGGGTTCCTTTCTTGACCCAAGGCGATGTCTTAATTCCAGATCTCAGCTTCCATGATTTTCCTCTTTTTTTAATTTAAATTTTTATTTATTTTTTATATATCTCTCTATATTTTTAATGATTTTCCTCTTTAAGCTGTTTCTCATTCAATCTCTCATTTCCATGTCCCTTTTATTCCAAGGCTGACAGTGATTTTGTTCATTCAGCTATCTGAAAATGGTTGTTGGTTTAGCATGCAGGAAGCAGGGGTCCAAGCCATCAGACAGTAAGACTTTCCACAAGTCTTTTCGAGATAACCGCATTTTCAATCCTGATTTATAAATTCCAAGTTTAGTTAAGTTCTCAAATGGGGCATTATCATCTGGGGACTTGTTTTCCAGTGGCTTGGAATTTCCAGAATCAGTTTCTGTTTTATTTGTGTCCAACAGTTCAGTCTTTGGCTTATCTCTCTCACCTAGCATTTTGCTATAAGCTGCAAGGACAAGCCAAACCACATTCTCCGAATTTACTTTGGAAAGTTCTTCAGCTAAATACCCAGGCTTGCCAGGTTCAAATTCTGCCTTCCATAAAACACCAGAAGTTAATCTTCCTAAGTTCTCTGCAACTTTAAAACACAGATTGCTTTTCCTCCAGTTTCCAATAATAGTTTCATTATTTACTTCTAAGTCTTCATAAAAAGTCTCTTTCAAGTCCATATTACTATCAACATTCTCTTCAAAGCACTGTAGGTCTTTTCTACCAAGCATCTCACAATTCCATAAAAAAAAACAGCCCTTTCCATTTATAAAACCATTCCAACATTTTGGTAATTGCAAAAGCATGACCCCACTGGTACCAAACTCTGTATTAGTCAGTCAAAGGAGTGCTGATGTAAAATACCAGAAATCTGTTGGCTTTTACAAAGAACATTTGTTTTGGGTTAGAGGCTGACAGTTACCAGGCCATAAAGAATAAGTTTCTTCCCTCACCAAAGTCTATTGTCACGTTTTGGAGCAAAATGGCTGCCAATATCTGTGAGGCTTTAAACTTCCTGTGTTCCTCACTTCCTGGGGCTTGCTTCTTTCAGGGCTCAGCTCCTCTGCTAGCTCCAGAAGGCCAGCTGCAGAATACCAGGCAAACAGCTTGTTTTTCTTGCTAGGGCCTTTTCTCTTTCCTCATGACCAAGGTCTTCTATGTGCTTACTTCCCTGGGCTCCAGCACAAAATCCCCAACCTCTCTTTTCTTTGGTGAGGTGTCTCTGTGAGTCCCCACCCATCAAGGGGACAGGGGCACAATGTCATACTGAAATGGACCAATCAAAGCCTTAATCATTATTTAATCAAGTAAAAGTAAAACCTCTGAATCCAGTATAATCTATTATGCTCAGAGGAAAACAACAGTTCACAAACATAATCCAATATCTATTTTTGTAATTCATAGATAATGCCAAACTGCTACAGTGAGTCACTACTTCTGTTTTACTTGAACGTGTATATGCTTGTTTTTATACTTTGTTAGGACATGTATGTCTAAAATTGTCAATGTTACCCTAATCTCTGTAACTTGGTGAGATTCAATCTCCAAAATGTCTAACATATTCTTGTTAGGGCTTTGATTTAGACTTTGTTAGGACAGGTGCAGAGTACACATTACTGTAGTCTATGTTTCAATTTGAGTACTTTAAAATTTACTATTTTCACCTTTTTTTTTGCTGGAGCCAATCTTAAATTTTTCCCAGCACTGCTTAACCTTTATAATTTGCTTAACTCTCAGATCTCTCTCAGCTACTCTCTGATAAGCCTTTTGTAGACTTGTTTTGCAAAATGAAGTCCAGTCCTAGGCCAAAACTCATGAGGAACCTCCACACAGATTGCTTTCTGTGTACATCACTCTTCTCTGGTGGCTTGCCCTTGGAGTCCAGTCACTCCAGCTGTCCTAATCACTGATATCTGCTTATTCAGTTCAGTGGCACTGCCATGCTCTGATTATATTCTTGCTCCCTGCACAGTGGACAGGAAATTGTCCCCAGAAAAAGAGTTTTTGTGATTCATGACTTTTTATTCTATAAAGAACTGATATCTTGAAGGCTGTCTGTTATCCGATGCCTAAAAATGTTGTCTTACATATTTTGTACTGTATTATGATTATTTATGTTGAGATAACTAGTCTAGTTAAAATTATCCGTGAATTATGGAAGCACACACCCCTACATATTTTTCCTTATCAGTTAAACTTTATCTTTAGAAAACAAGACCATTGAGTCAATAAAGACTAGACCAATGTTTATATAACTTTATATGAAAAGTACAACCAAAAGATAAAGTTTTAAAAGTCTTTATTTCTAATGTAACATGATGTTACTAAATGTACCAGTTCTATTTCTAGTGCTTAGATCAGAACAAGTGGGTTAAGAAGTGATGTGTAACAGCCTAGGGAAGCCAGTTCACAACAATAATTGGGAATACAAACATGAGCTTACCATGCCCTTTCTGCTTGGATAGGGTCCAGCTATCATTTCCCCTCAACTTCTTTTTACCTGGGTCAATGACAATTAAAATTATCTAGACTAGAAGGAAATCAGTCTAAAACTTTCTGATGAAATAAGTGTTAAACATTGTTTGGATGCCATAACCTAGCCTTCCCTGGTTTAATTGCACCTGGATAATTTGAACAATGCAAAGAGAAAACATGAAAAACAATAATAGATCACTAAAAAGCAGTGACTTTGAAATTTTACTTATTTTGTTATTTTCACATTGACATGGTATTGTATATTATTTTGTTTAAAAATCTATTTTTATTAATTATTTATTTATTTTTTATATATCTATATACATTTTTAGGATACATTGATTACATAAATGTTACACAGAGATTCCAGGAGTACCCATATGCCACCCCCACCCCCCTCCCACAACCCCCCACATGCACATCCCTAAGTGTGGCATAACGCCTCTGATAGTTACACACATTTTGGGGCTTTGCCATCAGACATAGATCACAGTTCAGGCCATAGACA
>PVKH010006174.1:0-21503 GCA_004027955.1 Chaetophractus vellerosus
GTCTTCTGGAAAGTTTCCTTCTATTCCTATCTTTTGCAGTGTTTTTATCAAGAAAGGGTGTTGTGTTTTGTCGAATGCTTTTTCTGCATCTATGGAGATGACCATGTGATTTTTTTCTTTCAATTGCTTTATGTGGTGTATTACATTGATTGATTTTCTTATGTTGAACCATCTTTGCATACCCGGGATAAAACCCACCTGGTCAAGGTGTATAATACTTTTGATATGTTGTTGGATGTCATTAGCAAGTATTTTGTTGAGGATTTTAGCGTCTAGGTTCATTAGAGTGATTGGTTTGTAATTTTCCTTTCTTGTGGTATTTTTGTTTGTCTTAGGTATTAGGGTAATGTTGGCATCATACAATGAGTTAGGGAGCATTCCTTCTATTTCCATTTTTTGGAAGAGATTAAGCAGGATTGGTGCTAGTTCTTCTCTGAATGTTTGGTAGAATTCAGCTGTGAAGCCATCTGGCCCTGGGATCTTCTTAGTTGGGAGGTTTTTAATAACTGAATCTGTCTCTTTACTTGTAATTGGCCTGTTGAGTTCATCAATTTTTTCTTTCATCAGTGTAGGCTCCTTGTGAGTTTCTAGGAATTTGTCCATTTCTTCTAAATTATCATTCTTGTTAGCATATAATTTTTCAAAATATCCTGCTATGATGTTCTTTATTTCACTGGGGTCAGTAATTATATCCTTTTCTTCATTCCTTATTTTGTGTATTTGCATTTGCTCTCTCTTTTTCTTTGTTAGTCTGGCTAAGGGTTTGCCAATTTTATTGATCTTCTCAAAGAACCAGCTTCTGGTTTTGTTTATTTTTTGTAATGCTTTCTTATTTTCTATTTCATTTAGCTCTGCTTTGATCTTAGTTATTTCTTTTTTTCTGCTTCCTTTAGGATTAGTTTGTTGTTGATTTTCCAATCCTTACAGGTGTGCAGTTAATACTTCAATTTTGGCTCCTTCTTCTTTTTAATATATGCACTTAGAGGCAAATATTTCCCTCTCAGTACTGCTTTGGCCACATCCCATGGGTTTTGATATGCTGTGTTGTCATTTTCATTCGATTTGAGGTAGTTACTGATTTCCTTTGAGATTTCCTCTTTGACCACTGTTTGTCCAAGAGTGTGTTGTTTAATTTCCATATCTTGATACCTAATCTTGTTCTCTGGCTCTTAGTGATTTCTAATTTCATTCCATTTTGGTCAGAGAAATTGCTTTGTATAATCTCAATCATTCTAAACTCTTTGAGAGTTGTTCTGTGGCCTAGCATGTGTTCAATCTTGGAGTATGATCCATGTGCACTCGAGAAGAATGTATATCCTGCTGTATTATGATGCAGTCTTCTGTATATGTCTATTAGGTCCAGATCTTCTAATGTACTATTCAGGTTCTTTGTTTCTTTACTGATTTTCTGTCTAGATGTTCTGTCTAATGGTGATAATGGTGTATTGAAGTCACCCACTATAATTGTGGAAGCATTTTTTCCTCCTTTATTTTTTCCAGCATTTGCCTCACATATTTGGAGGCACCCTGATTAGGTGCATAAATGTTTATGATTCTTCTCTCCTCTTGAGAGATTACCCATTTTACTAATATATAGTGACCATGTTTGTGATGGCTAGGCTAATGTGTCAACTCGGCCAGGTAATTGTGCCCAGCTTTTGGGTCCAGCAAGCCTGGGGCTAATTGCATCTGCATCAATCAGCAAGATTGGATGAAGAATGGATGATGCTGTTATCCATTCAGTTGACTGCTTATAAAAGGGAACCGATTTCAACATTCGGAGAGAATTTCCCAGCTCGTCATTTGACAGCTGAACTTCTCCCAGGAACTCATCGAGGACCCTTCATCAGTCTTTCATCAGAGCAAACTCATTGAGGACCCTTCATCAGTCTTTCATCGGAGCCCCTGGCTTGCAGCCTGCCAGCGGAACCTGGACTTGTGTATCCCCACGTCACATGAGAGACTCTTTTAAAATCTTATATTTTTAACAGAGATCTCGTGTTGATTCTGTTTCCTGAGAGAACCCTGACTAGAACAATCTTTGTCTGTTATGATTGTTTTGCATTTAAAGTCTAATTTATCTGATATTAGAATAGCTGCTCCTGTCCTTTTTTGGCTATTATTTGCTTGTAAAATTGTTTTCAATCCATTTACTTTCACCCTCCTTGAATCCCTGGGCCTAAGGTGGGTCTCTTGTAAACAACATAGAGTTGGGTCATATTTCTTTATCCATTCTGCCAATCTCTGTCTCTTGACTGGAGAGTTTAATCCATTAACATTCAGTGTTACTACTCTCAATGAATTTCTTACATCTGCCATATTTTATTTTGGTTTATGTATGTCCTATGTACTTTTTGTTTATATTTGAGTCGTTATTAGTGTTGCTACACTCTCCTCCAACTCTCTCTCTCCTGTTTTTTCCTTTCACCCTTTAGAGCTTCTTTTAGTATTTTTTGAAGTGTAGCTTTCTTGTTGGCATATTCTTTTAATTTCTGTTTATCTGTGAATATTTTGAAGTCTCTGTCATTTATGAATGCCAGCTTTGCTGGATAGAGAATTTGTGGTTGGAAATTTTTCTTTTAGTGTCTTGACTATGTCATACCACTGTCTTCTTGCCTCCATGGTTTCAGCTGAGAAGTCAGCACTTAATCTTATTGTGCTTCCTTTGTATGTGATGGTTCTCTTTTCTCTTGCCACATTGAGTATTTTCTCTTTGTCTTGAGCATTGGGCATTTTGACATGTATGTGTCTTGGGTTTGGCCTGTTGGGATTTATGCTGTTTGGGTTGTGCTTTGCTTCCTGGATATGTACATCCTTCTTCCTCATTAGGGTTGGGAAGTTTTCAGCCATTATTTACTTCAAAGCTCCTTCTGTTCCTTTTCCCTTCTCTTCTCCTTCTGGGATGCCTATAATGTGTATGTTTGTGTGTTTTGTGTTGTCAGTTAAATCCCTAAGTCCCTGTTGGATTTTTTCTATCTTTTTATCTATCCTTTCTACTATCTGTTTGATTTCAGATGTACTGTCTTCCAAATCACTAATTCTTTCTTCTGTCTGTTCAATTCGGCTGTTATGTGAATCTGTTGTCTTTTTGATTTCTTGGATTGTGCTATTCATTGGCATCATATCCGTTTTCTTTTTATACATGTTTACAATTTCTTCAGTATGTGCTCCCAATGTCTTTTTAGTATCCTTAATCTCTTCCTTGATTTCCAGAAGTTGGTCCATTATTTGTTGTTCTATGTTTTGCTTCTCTTCCTGATTTTTGGTTTGTTCTTTGGAGTGGTCTGTGTCTTCCATTTTCTCAGTATGGCTTGTAATTTTTTATTGCCCTCTGGTCATCATTTTATCTCAATGTGTTTGTTTAGTTGATTAGCTTCTCTCTTTGCTCTAGAGTTTTATTTAGCTTGTAATTTTGTGTGTGTGTTAAGATTTCTCATTGATACTTTCTTCCCCTTGTTGTATTTCCTTGCTTTTGTCTATGTTTCTTTGAAGGAAGAAGATTAGGTCCAGAGCATTCAAAAGGGGTGAAAAAGGAGATGGGATAATAATAGTATTGATAAGAGTTGGAAAAGGGACTTTCTTAGGTCTAGCAATTTGAATATTTAACTCATGTAGGCAGCATAGAGTGATAGGGAAAAAATTGGAGTGCCTACTCCAAATAGAGAAAAAATATATAGAGAGAGTATTTTATATGACCAAAATGATGAGAGAGAGAACTAATTACAAATCAGCTGAAAGAAAAGGCTAGTATAAAATGAAAGAAATTAAAGAGAACAGAATAGCCAAGATAGAAGTTAACAAGGGTAAAATTGGGATCAAATGAAAAAAGGTGGAAAATAAGAACCACAACAGAAAGCTGAAGGTAGAAAGTTGAAGGAATGAGAGGAAATAGTATCGGTAGTCATAATCACTATACACAGAGGATGGAAAGGCTTTAGCTTCTCTCTTTGCTCTATAGTTTTATTTAGCTTGTAATTCTGTGTGTGTGTTAAGATTTCTTGTTGATACTTTCTTCCCCTTGTTGGATTTCCTTGCTTTTTCCTATGTTCCTTTGAAGGAAGAAGATTAGAGCCAGAGCATTCAAAAGGGGTGAAAAAGAGAGGGGATAATAATAGTATTGATAAAAGGAGGAACAGGGGCCTTATTAGATTTAACAAATTGAATATTTAGCTCATGTAGGCAGTGTAGAGTGATAGGGGAAAAATTGGAGTGCCTACTCCAAATAGAGAAAAAATATATAGAGAGAGTATTTTATATGACCAGAATGCTGAGTAGGAGAACTAATAACAAATGGGCTGAAAGAAAAAAGCTAGTATAAAATGAAAGAACTAAAAGAGAACAGAATAGCCAAGATAGAAGTTAACATGGGTGAAATTGGGAGCAAATGAAAAAAGGTGGAAAATAAGAACCACCACGGATAGCTGAAGGTAGAAAGATGAAGGAAGGAGAGGAGATAGTGTTGGTAGACACAATTACTATACACAGAGGATGGAAAGTCAAGTATAAAGAAGACCAGCAAAGAAGAAAAAAATCTATCAGCACCTAATTAAAAAAACAAACAAACAAAGAAACAAAGAAACAAAAAACACAAAGGTAAACCATGTTCCCTTTGGGGACTTGTGGAGCCTCTCAGCCTGTGTTCATTAATCAATTGCCTTGCAGCCTTCTCTCTGCAGGCTTTGAGGCAGAATTTAGCAATTAAAGCAGGTCTATATGTTTCTATTTATTTCTTGATGTAATTAGGGACCTTAAAGAACTCCTCTTCTAGACCACCCCCTCCTGTGAGGGGACCCCAAATAGGTTCGTGGAATCTTGTCTATTATTTCCCCCTGCCTAACTTCCCTGGGTGAGCTGTGTTACTTCGCCTGGAACTTTTAATTGGCTGGAACTTCCCTTTGCCGTCCCTTGCATCTGCACCACCGGTAAGCAGATTCACCAGTCCCCTCAGCCCAGCACCACTTTCCACCAGCTAATTTTTTCCTTTTCCCACTGCCTAACTCCCCTGGGAGTGCTGAGTTGCTCAGCCCGGAACATTTAATTGGCTGGAACTTCCCTTTGCGGACACTTGAGTCTGTGCCACTGGTAAGCAGGTTCGCCCCCTCCCCTCAGCCCAGCACCACTTCCAGCCAGGTAATTTTTTTCCCATTCCCACTGCCTAACTCCCCTGGGTGAGCTATGTCACTCAGCTCAGAACTTTTAATTGGCTGGAACTTCCCTTTGCCGACCCTTGCATCTGCACCCCCGGTAAGCAGTTTTGCCAATCCCCTCAACCCAGCACCGCTTCCAGCTGGCTAATTTTTACCTCAAAAACTGCTTGTAGGTTCTGGCAACCAAACCCACAGAAAACCCTCTCCACCCCCTGTCAGAACTTCCCACTCTCGGGGCTTATCCCACCCATCACAGGTCTACCGGTGAGTTTGGGAACTTCCCAGCCCCCCTTCCCAGGAACAGGACCCTATCTCCTGTGTTTCCAGCTGGGGCGAAAAGAACTCAGGATTTTATGCTGCATGGTTCAACACATGGTCCAGTTGTCTCCAGACCAATGGAGTTAATATTCCCATGCCCCAGGCTCCCCGCAAAGACCATGCTCTCAGGCTCCCGTTCCCAATCAGCTGTCCCCTACTTCAGAGCCTGTGAGTGTGCACCTAAACCGACGATGCCATCTTGACCTTTATTAAGTAATTCTTCACCACATGACCATGCCCTGTGAGCATTTGAACAATTATGCATTCCTTTTATGTATGTTCAGGTGGGCTTCCTCCCATGCACCCCCAACCTTGACAGCACCCACCAATGATCCTCTCCCATCCCCATTGTGACTCTTCTGTGATCCTTAGCCTCTTCATGGTTCTTTTTGTTTCTATTGTAAATGTTATTTTTTTCCTGATTTCCTTCTCAGATTGCTCATTTTTGGTGTACAGAAATGCTACTGATTTTTGGGCATTGATCTTATAGCCTGCGATGTCAATGAACTCCTTTATGCTTTAGAAGCTTTGTTGCAGATTTCTCAGAGCTTTCTGTGTATAAGATCATGTCATCTACAAATAATGAAATTTTTACATCTTCTTTTCTAATTTGGATGCCTTTTATATCTTTTTCTTGCCTCAGTGCTTGAGCAATTACTTCTAAGACAATGTTAAATAAGAGTGGTGATGGGGGCATCCTTGTCTTATTTGTGACCTCAGAAGTAAGGCTTTTAGGTTTTCACCATTGAAGATGCTGTTAGCTTTCGGTTTTTCATATATTCCCTTTATCATGTTCAGAAAGTGTCCTTTTCCTATCTTTTGCAGTGTTTTTATCAGCAATGGGTGTTGTATATATTCAAATGCCTTTTCCGTGTCTATAGAGATGATCACATGATTTTTTACTTTTAATCTATTTATGTGGTGTATTACTTTGATTGATTATCTTATGTTGAACCATCCTTGCATACCTGGGATGAAACCCACTTGGTCATGGAGTATAATGCTTTTGATATGCTTTTGAATGAGAATAGAAAGTACTTTGTTGAGGATTTTAACTTCTAAGTTCATTAGAGAAATTGGTCTGTAATTTTCCTTTCTTATGGTATATTTGTTCGACTTAAGTATTAAGGTAATGTTGGCATCATAGGATGAATTAGGCGATGTTCCTTCTACTTCTATTTTTTAGAAGAGCTTATGCAGAATTGGTGTTAGTCCTTTGCAGAATGTTTAGTGGAATTCAGCTGTTAAACCACCTGGTCCTGTGCACTTCTTATTTGGGAGGTTTTTTTGGCTAAGTCTATCTCTTTACTTGTAATTGGACTGTTGAGTTCATCGATTTCTTCTTTTGTCAGTATAGGCTGCTTGTGAGTTTTTAGGATTCTGTCCATTTCCTCTAAATTATTGTTCATGTTGGCATATAATTTTTCAAAGTATCCTCTTATGTTGCTCTTTATTTCCGTGGGGTCAGTATTAATATCCCCTTCTTCATTACCCTTTTTTTTGTATTTGCATCTGCTCTCTCTTTTTCTTTTATATATTTAAATATATATTTTTAGGATACATTGATTACATAAATGTTACACAGAAATTTTAGGAGTACCCATATGCCACACCTCACACCTCCCACAACCTCCCACATATATATCCTTCATCAGTGTGGCACAATGCCTGTGATTGATAGACACATTTTGGGGCTTTGTCATCAAGCATGGATCACAGTGCAGACTGTAGATCACACTCTCTCCATACAGTTCTGCATGATACATGATGATATAAAATGGCCTATATCCTCCACTGCAACATCACCCATGACAATTCCCAAATCCCAAAAAAGCCCCCATATTACACTTGCCCTTCCCTCTCCCTGCCCCCAAAGCACTCCATGGCCCCTGGCTCCACATAATTTTGTAATTTCTGCCATTGCATATATCAAAAGCCTATAACAGGACACCAACCAGTCCATTCTAGTCCATAGTTCTTCCCCCAATCCTGAAGAGTCTGGGATGGTGATGTCCCCTCCACCACCAAGTGAGGGGGTGCTTATATCCCATGGATAGGATGGAAGAGTTGTCCTGCCTGCAGCTTCAGGCTCTCTCAATTCCCCAGGATGGCCGTCGTCAATCATCATCTCCCCATTAGGTGTCCTGGGTGAGTCCATTGAGCTGTAGAGTAGGAGTTGCAGGTACACAGAGCCTCTGAACCCAGTTGGCACATGGACAGTGCATAGGCTCTGGTCTCTGGAAGTACACCTAAAACTCTAAACCAATGCCATCTTCTCACGCTGATTCTCTCTATTTTTCTTTGTTAGTCTGGCTAAGGGTTTGTCAATTTTATTGCTTTATTCAAGAACCAGCTTTTGGTTTTGTTTATTTTTTTCTAGTGCTTTCTTATTTTCTATTTCATTTACTTCTGCTCTAATCATTGTAATCTCTTTCTTTCAGCTCCCTCTGGGGTTAGTTTGTTGTTGTTTTTCCAATTCCTCCAGGTGTGCAGTTAGTACTTCAATTTAGTTCTTTCATCATTTTTGATATTTGCATTTATGGCTATGAATTTCCCTCTCAATACAGCTTTGGCTGCTTCCCATAGGTTTTGATATGTTGTGTTGGTCATTTTCATTCCTTTCAAGGTAGTTACTCATTCCTTTTGAGATTTTCTCCTTGACCCACTGTTTGTCCAAGAGTGAGTTGTTTAACTTCCATATCTTTGTGCCTAATCTGGTTCTCTGGCCCTTACTGATTTCCAATTTCATTCCATTGTGGTCAGAGAAATTTCTTTATATAATCTCAATCATTCTGAATTCATTGAGAGTCACTCTGTGGCCTAGCATGTGTTCAATCTTGGAGTATGATGCATGTGTGCTCGAGAAGAATGTATATCCCGCCGTATTTGAGTGTAGCATTCTGTATATGTCTATTAGGTCCTGGTCCTTTAATGTATTATTCAGGTTCTTTGTTTCTTTACTGATTCTCTCTCTAGATGTTCTGTCTAATGGTGATAATGTTGTATTAAAGTCCTCCACTACAATTGTAGAGGCATTTATTTCTCCACTTAGTTTTTTCAGTGTTTGCCTCATGGATTTTGAGGCACCCTAATTAGGTGCATAAATGTTTATGATTGTTCTCTTTTCTTGAAAGATTACCCCTTTTACTCGTATATAGTGTCCATCTTTGTCTTTTATGATAGTTTTTCATTTAAAGTCTATTTTGTTTTATATTAGGATAGCTAATCCTGCCCTCTTTTGGTTATTGTTTGCTAGTAAAATTGTTTTCCAGCCATTCATTTTCAGCCTCCTTGAATCCCTGGGTCTTAAATGTGCTTCTTGTAGACAACATATAGATAGGTCATATTTACATATCCATTCTGCCAATCTGTGTCTCTTCACTGGAGCATTTAATCCATTAATATTCAGTTTTAGGGGCCGACTGGATAGCCCAGTGGATAGGGCGTTGGCATACCACATGGGAGGCCCGGGTTCGGTTCCCGGGGACCTCTCCTAGTGGGCAGACCGCCTTGAGAATGGCAAGCCGCCATGGGCGGGCCAGAGCCGCCATGGGCAGGGCAAAAAAGCTGCCACGGACAGGCAAGAGCCGCCACGGGCAGGGCAGGTCGCCCACGAGTCGAGCGCAGCCAGCCACCCGCGAACTGAAAAGCCGGCCGTGATGGAAGCAGAGGCCGCCCACAAGCGGGGAAAGCCGCGCCTGCGCAGTGACCCAGTCTCGGCGCATCGCCGCAGCAGGGGGGAAGGGGAGATATGTAATAAAATCAATAAATCTTTAAAAAAAAATATTCAGTTTTAGTACTCTCAATGAATTTTTTACATCAGCCATATTTTCATTGGGTTTATGTATATCATATGCTGTTTTTATTTCTCTTCTTGTCTTTTTAGTTGTTCTTACATTCTTCTCCAACTGTCTCTCTCCTGTTTTTTTCCTTTCAACCTGTAGAACTTCCTTTAACATTTCTTGAAGTGCAGGATTCTTATTGGCATATTCTCTTAAATTGTGTTTTTCTGTGATGTTTTGAACTCTCCATTATTTTTGAATGCCAGCTTGACTGGATAGAGAATTCATGGCTGGAACTTTTTTTCTTTTAGTTCCTTGACTATGTCATACCACTGTTTTCTTGCATCTATGGTTTCAGCTGAGAAATCAGCATTTAATCTTATTGTGCTTCCCTGGATGTGATGGTTCTCTTTTCTCTTACTGCCCTGAGTATTTCCTCTTTCGTTTGAGCATTGAACATTTTGAAAAATTACCTCTCATGGTTGGCCTGTTGGGAATTATGCTGTTTGGGGTGCACTGTGCTCCCTGGACATGTACATCCATCTCCCTCAATATGGTTGCGAATTTTCAGCCATTATTTCCTCCAACACTCCTTCTCTCTCTTTTCCATTCCCTTTTCCTCTGTGATGCCTATAATCTGTATATTTTTCATCTTGTGCTGTCATTCAAATCCCTAAATCCCTGCTGGATTTTTTTCTATCTTTTTATCTATCTGTTCTACCATCTGTTTGATTTCTGATGTATTGTCTTCCACATCACTAATTTTTTCTTCTGCCCATTGAAATCTGTTGTTATGTGAATCCAGCATATTTCTTATTTCTTGGATTGTGCCATTCATCATGATATCTGTTATCTTTTCATGTGTGTTTACAATTTCTTCAGTATGCTCTCCTAGTGTCTTCTTAATATCCTTAATCTCATCCTTCACTTCATTAAGTTGGTCCATTATATATATTTGGGTAGCTTTGATTAGTTGTTCAATATTCTGCATCTCTTCCTGGTTTTTAGTTTGTTCATTGGAGTATTCCATGTCTTCCTGTTTTTCAGTATGGTTTGTAATTTCTTGTTGCCCTCTGGTCATCATTTTATCTTGAAGGAATTATTCAGTTGATTAGCTTCTTTCTCTGCTCCAGTTTTATTTAGCTGGTGGTTCTGTGTGTGTGCTAAGTTTTCTCTTTGACACTTTCTTCTTCTTCCTCTATTTCATTGCTGTTTTCTATGCTCCTTGAAGGAAAAAGATTAGGGACAGAGGATTCAAAAGGGGTAAGAAAGGAAAAAGGTTAACAGTACTATTGATAAAAGTTAGAAGAGGGGCTGTATCAGACTTAGTTAAATGAATATTTAACTCATGTAGGCAGTGTAGAGTAATTAGGGGGAAATGGAGTACATACAAAAGAATGGGAAATCAAATATAGAAAAATATATAGAATGATTTAAAAGGCCAGAATGATGAGGAGAGAGGGAAAGATTAAAGAAAGGGCTTAAAGCGAAAAGTTAATACAAAACAAATTAAATAAAAGAGAACAGAATAGACAAGATAGAAATCCACACCCATGAAGTTGAGGGCAAATGAAAAAAGGTGAAATGTAAGAACCACAACAGAAAGCTGAAGGTAGAAAGATGAAGGAAGTAGAAAAGATAGCATTGGAAGACACAATCACTACACACAGTGAATGGAATATCAAGGAAAAGAAGTCCAGCAAAGAAGAAACAAGCTAGCAGCACCCAATTTAAAAAAAAAATGGGGCAGGAGAGAGGAAAGAATAGCAAGAAAACAAACAAAGAAGAACCAAACACACAAGCATGCAGTCAAACAAAGCTAAGGAAGAACAGTGTTCCTTCTTGGGCACTTGTGGAGCCTCTCAGCCTGCATTCATCAATCAATTACCCTGCAGCCTTTGAGACAGAATTTAGCAATTAAACTAAGCCAAAAATTCTCTCTTTCTTTTTTGATGAAATAATCACCCTAAAAGAAGGCCTATTCTGGACCACTCCTTCCTCTGAGGAGACATCAAATAGACTCGTGGAAACTTATCAACTATTTCCCACTGCCTGACCACCCCCCCCAGGGGAGCTGAGACTCTGCTACTCAGTGTGGAACTGTACAGTTTCTGGCTCCACCCCTTCCTGAGCCTAGCCTCTGTGTCCCATGGCTGTTATTTCTATCACTCTTGCACAGCAGATCCACCTCTCTCCTCAGCCTGGCACCACTTCCAGCCAGCTAATTTGCTCCCCAAAATTGCTAGGGGGTCCTGGCAACCAAACCCACACAAAGGAAACCCCTCTCCACCCTTTGCCAGAACCTTCCCACTTGCAGAGCTTGATCCTCCTCACTGGATGGCGAGTGGGACTCAGGGCCTTCCAGTCCCCAGCTCTGAGTTTAGGGCTTAGCCACCTGCGTTTCCAGCTGAGGAAAAAAAACTCACAATTTTATATTGTGCAGTCCACCTCACCATCCATCTCCCTCCTGATCGATGCCCCCAAGACTGTTGCTCCACAGGCTCCCAGAAAAGACCACCCAGGCATGATCCCATTCCCAATCAGCCATCCTCTGCCTGAGAGATGGCAAGTGCCCACCTACACTGATGCCAACTTGGACCCAGTATCTCCCATAAGCTATTATTAAATAAGGCATTTCTCTTATCTATAATTAAGTAACAAAAGATAAATGCTGTTTGTCCATGTATTTGGGAATTAAGTAAATAAAATTTAAATAATTCACATGTCAACCTATATATAATGAGGTAATTTTGAAAGTATTCTGAAATGAATAATAAATTTAGCATTTAAAAGCTTTATTGTTTAAAATGTTTACTATGGTTTAGACTCCATACAAATTACATATAAAATATATAAAACATGACCCTTCACTTTAAAAGGTAGCTTATGTAAACATAAAAATTTAAGTTAGTAATATCTAATATTTTATGTGATAGGAGTAGGTTTAGGATATAGGGTAGATTTATAAGATAAGAATTGGTAAATGCTACCTGGGTGGAGTGTGGGGCATGTGATTTTTGATCAGAGTCAAGGAAGGCTTTGTATATAAGTGATCAGCATGGGGTTTAAAAAGGGAAGAGATGCTTTTCATGTGATGGGATTTGAGGGAGAATATCCTTTCATAGGGAGTAGCCTAAGGAAATGCTCCAATGAGTGAAAGGGCAAGTAAGGGGAGTGTAAACCACTCAGAATGTCAGCATGTTAGATGCCCTCCCTCTTCCCTCCCTCCCTCCCTTCCTCCCTCCCTCCTTCCCTTCCTTCCTTCCTTCCTTCCTTCCTTTTCTTCCTTTCTTTCCTTCTTTCTTTTCTTTGTCTCTCTCTCTCTGTCTCTCTCTCTTTCTCTCTTTTATTTCCTTATTTCCTTCTTTTCTTCTCCATTCCCCAAACCATTCTACACAGATAAGATATTGTGAAACTTGAGTTGCATATGTCCCACCTACAATCTGAGACTGTAACCATTTCTTGAGTATTCACTGATTTTCAAAGTACTTCACTATCTACATGATAGAATCCTTGATTTTTGAATCTTTACTACCTCTCCCTTCACAAACATACAAATTTATTGACTGTTATTCTAAGAAAACATAAAGAGAATCCCCATTTTTAGTATATCTCATGTAGTTGTCCTCTATCTAAAATTTCCTTCTCATTTGCTATTGATTTAGGTCTTTGTTGAAAAGGAGAGGTTGCTTGGATTTGCTTATATGAATGTAGTTTTGATCACTGACTTCTATGAACTTACATCAATATCTATAATTTTTGCATTTACTATTCATGTTTAGCACACACATTCTCAACTCTAGGGACAAACAGGCATTGCAATTTATAAACAATAGAGGAACACTTTTGAGGCCTGCATGAAGATAGCATAAGCATACCATGCTACCTCCAATGGGAGGAATTACACCTCATCTGACCCTGCAGGGAATACAAATATGCACACTAGACAAAGCTTATCCAAATCCCAAGCTATTATTTCAAAACCAGCAAAAGAGAATGTCATTTAGCTAACAGTGCTATAAGGGAAAGTGAAACAAATTTTGAATTGACAGAATTAGTAAATCAGGAAAAAATGCTTTGAATGAGAAGTATGTTGTCATGTTGTGTTTTTCTAGATTCTCATCTGAAAGAATGCAGTCATATTCTTCATCATATTCTTTTTTCCATATAAAAGAAATTATTCAATTAATTATGCTATTTTGGTCATTGTCTATTCACACTCTATAGCCCAAGTTTATAATGCATTCACTTCTCGGTAGCAGTTTTGAAACATCCAGTATTTGAAATCTTGACATCAGTGTCTTCTCCAAACCACTGTATACCACTGCCAGATCAATATTTCCAAAATCAATTTTGAAAATGTCACTGTTTTTTTCTGCTTAAAAGCCTGTAGCTACATTTCAATGTTTCCACTTCAAAGAAAGCTATTTTATTTCACTTGATTATCTCTACAGTTTGGCTCCAAATTCCATTTTCTGGGCATACCTTCAATACTGACCTTTCTGGATCTTCTTATAAATACAAGTGAACCATCCACATAATCTATCTAATGGTCAGTTCTCCTAATGACCAAAAGACTTCAAATGTTCTTCACCTTTCAAATAAGCATTTGTCATTGCAGCTTAAAATTTTTGTCATGTTGAAACTTAAGGAGTTTAAATGGATTTACCAATGATCATTTTAAAACAAATTATGTATTTCTAAGGGGAATTTAACAATTCTGTAACTTTTGTTAATGTATATTGTTTAATATACTTTTGTTTTATGATGAATATTAATGATTTGAAACCAGTTGGACTAAATAATATTGATTCAAAATATGTTTTTAAAATATTTTCATTTTTGACAGTTCAATCATTGAGTGAACATGTATGATATATTTTGAATTTTTTTTTTTTTTTTTTTTTTAAAGATTTATTTATTTTATTACAAATCTCCCCTTCCCCCCGCTGTGGCAACGCGCCGAGAGTGGACACTGTGCAGGCGCGGCTTTCCCCACTTGTGGGCGGTCTCTGCATCCATTCACGGCCGGCTTTCAGTTCGCGGGTGGCTGGCTGCACTCCATCCGTGGGCGACCTGCCCTGCCCATGGCGGCTCTTGCCCTGTCTGTGGCAGCTTCTTACCCTGCCCACGGCGGCTCCGGCCCGCCCATGGCGGCTTGCCATTCTCAAGGCGGTCTGCCTGCTAGGAGAGGTCCCCGGGAACCGAACCCAGGGCCTCTCATGTGGTATGCCGGCGCCCTATCCACTGGGCTATTGAGCCGGCCCCTCGAATTTTATATTATATATCTTCCTTCCTCAAACATGTTTCCTTTTTTTCTGGTCATTATAATATGTCCCACAGGTAAAAATGAACTTCTTCTTTCTTATTGCATCCCAACAGTAAACATTTTAAAAGACTTTGTTTTAGTTTCATCCAGAAAACTTTCCCCATTCTCCACATTTCAAAATGATTTCTTTCTCATCTTTTATTCTGCAAAACCGATTTAAAAATTATTTACTTTGGTTCAGGCTTAGAACACCATTTTTACCTTTTTTTTGGTAAATTTAGATTATTCATTATGTACCTGTTCAATTTTGTTTTGTATCTCCAGATGGAATATTAGATTGATGACTATCTTATCCCGGTTGAAGCAGTGCATAGACTATTTGTGTGTGTGTGGGTGTGGGTGTGTGTAGTGGTGGCCAGAGGAGGAAGATTTCCTATCATCATTTGTGCATAGGATGAAACCTGAATGTATTAGATTTTGAATGCAGGTTTTGGTCCATCGTTAAAAACCATGAATATGGTGTTTTCTTGTTTTTTATTTTGAAGGGCACTTATTTTCAGCAGTAAATGATGGCACATTTCTAGATATTCATGCAAATATCCACTTTGACAGGATTCAATAATGAGTTCCCAGGAAAACCTGGAATTGAAATTACTCATGATTTTCTAAGAAGAGGTATTAGACTGGAAGGTATGTGGACAACATTAAGGACAAAAATGAGTAGGTTGGACAAGTAGGTTTCTATGTTCTTTCAGTTCTTACATGTTTTGATTCTCAGATAAACTGTTTCAAACTTCTCATTTTTCTCTTAGCAGGTGATGATCCCTCTAGAGGTATAGGAAGGGCCAATGACAATTCCCTGGTGTGTTTCTTCCTTCTGGGCTTCTCAGACCACCTTCACCTAGAGGCTGTGCTCTTTGTATTTGTCCTTTTATTCAATATCCTGACCCTTGTGGGAAACTTCATCATCATCATCATCTCGTACCTGGATCCTCCTCTCCACACCCCCATGTACTTTTTCCTAAGTGACCTCTCCTTCCTGACCTCTACTTCACCACAAGCCTTGCCCCTCAGACCCTAATTAACCTGCAAGGACCAGAGAAGACCATCACTTATGGAGGCTCTCTAGCCCTAGGCACTACAGAGTACATTGTTTCAGCTGTGATGGCCTTTGATCACTACGTTGCTGTCTGCAAACCCTTATGCTGTGTAGTCATCATGAGCACATGGCTATGTCAGCAGCTGGCATCCATCTCCTGGATGAGTGGTTTGGCCAGTTCTTTGGTTCAAGCTGCCTTCACCTTGCAGTTGCCTCTCTGTGGCAACCACAGGTTGGGTCATTTTATTTGTGAAGTACCAGCTCTCCTCAGATTGGCTTCTGTGGACATGACCATTAATGAATTGGTGTTTTTTGTCATTAGTGTCCTGTTACTCCTAATCCCTCCAGCACTCATCCTTACCTCCTATGGCTTCATAACCCAAGCTGTTCTGAGGATCAAGTCAGTGGAGGCAAAACATAAAGCCTGGAGCACCTGCTCCTCCCACATCATTGTGTTGATCATTTATTTATGGAACCATCATCTACATGTATCTCCAGCCAAGTGACAGTTATATCCAAGGCAGAGTCAAGTTTATCTCCCTTTTCTGCACCATGGTGACTCCTGCTTTAAATCCTATCATCTGCACATTAAAGTACAGGGATGTGCAGGAAGATTTGAAGAAAATTCTCTCAGGAAAACTGTGTTACCTCTGGATGTGAAATGCAAGGAAGTGGTTAAAATTTATGTGGTTTTATCCAACTTTTGTTTAGACAAACTCATATTTTTAAAAATTTTACAGCAATTGAATTAGTGCTCCCTTATTGTATCTCACAAGGGCATGCCTATCTGTTATGTGTAAGTAAGCAAATTGTATATATGGTTACTTAAATTAGAGCTTGAGACATAGAAAAGAGGGCTCTGAGTGTATGTAAGCTATGATCTTTGCCAGCAATCTTTTATTTTGACCATTTATTTTCCAATGGTTAAAAAAATAAAAAAGTTGCCATCTGTTTGCTTGGGTAATGTTTTTTCTTTAATTTCATTGAATTCTTCAGGCCTTTTTTTCCAGTTTACTCCAAAACAACCATCTTATATTTACTTATAAAATCTCCCATTAAAGCTTCATGCTGGGGCCGGCTCAATAGCCCAGTGGATAGGGCGCTGGCATACCACATGGAAGACACCAGGTTCATTTCCTGGGGACCTCTCCTAGCAGGCAGACCACCTTGAGAATGGCAAGCCACCATGGGCGGGCTGGAGCCACTGTGGGCAGGGCAAGAAGCTGCCATGGACATGGCAAGAGCCGCCACAGGCAGGGCAGGTCACCCGCGGATGGAGCGCAGCCAGCCACCCGCGAACTGAAAGCCGGCCGTGAACGGACGCAGAGACCGCCCACAAGCGGGGAAAGCCGTGCCTGCGCAGTGACCAGTCTCGGCGCGTCGCCGCAGCGGGGGGAAGGGGAGATATGTAATAAAATAAATAAATCTTAAAAAAAAAAAGCTTCATGCTGCAGAAGGAGAAATTTCTGTATTTTTCTTTAACCACAGTGGAAAAATACCTGCTCATAATTCAGATTTCTTGACCAGATGGATATCATATTAACTACTATATTAACTACTATTTCCCTTAACCCATTTATCATTAAGAATTCCTTACTAGAAGGAGTAAGAGAAACAAAATATACTAAACATATTATTTTACATAACTTAGTGAATGTATCTGATTGTGTGACCTGTAAGTCACTGCTAGCATGGTAGATTAAGCCTTTTAAGGGAGAAAATAATGAAATCATTTTATTTGAAGTCATTTAATATGTTAGTTGGATAAAAGTAATTGCAATTTAAAAATACCGCTGTATTATCTTTTTTGCTTTAAAATGCTTTTAATAGTTTGATAGTGGTATAATTGACACACAATAAAGTACTCACAGCTGAAGTGCAAAATTTAAGAAGTTTTGACACACATTTATAAACATCCAACAACAAGAGAGTGGGGGTACATCTATACCCCCCAAAAGTTTCCTCATATACCTTAGAAACTCTCTTCACACCTCTTCCCCTACTGCAAGAAGTCATCCTCATTTACAGAAAACTTTTAAAAATGCAAATTAAGCCACTGCATTCTTAAAAATGAAAATTGTTTAAGAATAATAAAGAAATGATTTTTGTTGCAGCCAAACATTATACAAATCTCTCAGCAAATTAAGAAAATACTACATATGAGAGAAGCTTGCTTCTGATATTTTTTATTTTTTGCAAGTGAATATACAGACCCCACTTCATAGTTACAGTGCCAATCTGGGTTGGCTACAGCAAGAATTCTGTAAGTGTGTGTCTGTGTGTTATAGTAGCTGGAAAAGAACACGACAAACTCAGAAGTATAAAATAGATAAAGACAAAAATTATTGGACTGAGAATTAATTCAGTCTTTGTTCTTAGTGTGTCCTCTCTCATAAAAGAGGTTGATGAGTTACCAAAACTGTTATTTTTTCCTGTTTTTGTGTAATTTACAACAAAGCAGTGACTTTTATCATAAATTAAGGCTTTTCTGTTACCATAATAGGCATAAACTAATGTGTATAATATTTTTACATTGCAATTTACTGATTTTATTGTTAAATGGGGAGAATAAAGCATTGCTATAGCAAAAATGAGTACATCATCACACTATTAATATAAATTCCATGAAATCAGCTTTGAAAGAAATAAGTACAAGCAACTCATAACTTACTTTATCAAAAGACAGGTTTGAACCTTTCACATTATCATTAGCTTATAATATGGAAGAACATTAATTACATAATTGGTTTATGGGAGATAATTCATGTTAACAAGATTCAAAAGCAACGATGTACTGAGTAAAAAGTCAACCAGGCTTACATTGGTTTAACTGAGACATACTCAACTAACCTGGATTTTCCTACCATGGAAAAGTCATTTTATATTTTATTTTATGTTACTTGTTGATTTTAAAGATGATGCTGTATGGAGCATAGTAAACATAAGAGCAATTTCCTTGAGATGATAAGTGAATGATTACAAGTCATAAAGTTTTCTGTTGCAAGGAAGTGAGATTAGATATAAATTGAAAGGATTTGAACCTTAATGTTTTCTTCATTCTGACTAATGAACAGAGAATTTGGGCTTTCACAACTATAATTCACTAATCTGTTCCAAACATAATGAAAGTAGTGAACCTAGTAGATTACAGTAAATCAGAATCAGAAAATATTTATTTTTAGAGGATACATGTGAATGAGTGAACAATGTATTCAGCATTGTTTGATAGCACTGAGGTTTCTTTCTGTCCATGTCTATGCAATCAGGTGCCTTAGCTGAGTGATATCTCATTAGATATTTAATTTAATATAAGGTAGACATTATTAACCCAGAGTTGAAAATTCACATGATTTAGGTGAGGATATAAGTTTTTATTAACAAGATCAAATTGTGGTACAAATAATTTGCTTACTATCATTAAAATAAAATATGATACATAACTGATAATATTTTTTCACTAATTGTGTTAAAATTGTGAAATATTATTTGATCATTCTATTAAAAACATCAAAACAGATGTATTTTAGGGCCGCTACAGAACATGAATGACCACAATCAAATTAGTTTTGCAAGATCTTCTAATGGATTATTTAATATTCAACAAAATACAATGCAATTTCCTGATAAAAACACTGCAAATGATAGGAATAGAAGGAATCTTTCTGAACATGATAAAGGGTGTATATGAAAAACACACAGCTAACATCATTTTCAATGGTGAAATCCTAAAAGCTTTCCCTATGAGATCAGGAACAAGAGAAGGATGCCTTCTATCACCACTCCTATTTAACATTGTCTTAGAAGTACTTGCCTAAGCACTGAGGCAAGAAAAAGATATAAAATGCATCCAAATTGGAAAGGAAGAAGTAAAAATTTCACTATTTGCAGAAGATATGATCCCATACATAGAAAGCCCTGAGAAATCTACAACAAAGCTTCTAAAATTTATAAATGGGTTCAGTAAAGATGCAAGTAACAGGATCAATGCACAAAATTCAGTAGCATTTCTGTACATCAATAATGAACAATCTGAGGAGGAAATCAAGAAAAAATTGCATTTACAATAGTAACAAAAAGAGTCAAATACTGAGGAATAAATTTAAAGATGGAAATGACTTATACACCAAAAACTAATCAACACTGATAAAGGAAACCCAAGAAGACTTAAATAAATGGAAGAATATTCCCTGTTCATGCATAGGAAAACTAAACACCATTAAGATGTCAATTCTACCCAAACTAATCTACAAATTTAATGGAATCCCAATAAAAATCACCACAGCATTTTCCCATGAATGGGAAAACAAACAATGAAATTTATTGGAAGGGCAACACATCCAGAATAGCCAAAGACATATTGAAAAAGAAAAATGAAATTGGAGGAATCACACTAGCTGACTTCGAAACATACTACAAAGCTACATTGGTCAAAACTGCATGCTATAGGCACAAAGATAGACATACTGATCAGTGGAACTCAATTGTGAGTTCTGATATAGATCCTAGCAAAAACAGTCATCTGATATTTGACAAGGCCACCAAGCCCACTCAGTTGGGAGAGAATGGCCTCTTCAACAAATGGTGCTTGGAGAACTGGATACACATATACCAAAGAATAAGAGAGGAAAACTATCCCACACCTTATACAAAAATCAATTCATGGTGGTCCAAAGATCTGAATGTAATAGCCAAGACCATAAAAACCTTAAAAGACATTGTAGGAAAACATCTACAAGTCCTTGTAATAGGAAATGTTTTCATAATCTTCACACCCAAAACATGAGTAGCAAAGGAAAAAAAGATAAATGAGTTCTCCTCAAAATTAAACAATTTTACACATCAATGGAGGTTATCAAGGAAGTAAAAAGGCAGTCTAGTAAATGGGAAAAATATTTGGCAACCATTTATTTGGTAGAAGCCTAATATATAGCATATATAAACAAATCCTACAGCTCTAAAATGAAAAGACAACCTATTTTAAAATGGGCAAATGACTTGAAAAGACACTTCTATAAAGAAGAAATGCAAATGGCTAAAAACAACATGAAAAGATGGTTAACATCACTAGCTGTATTAGTCAGTGAAAAGGGGTGCCTCTGCAATATACCAATAATTGGTTGGTCTTTATACAGGGTATTTATTTGGGGAGGAAGCTTACAGTTACCAGGCCACAAAGCATAAGTTCCTTCCCTCACCAAAGTCCACATGTTGGAGCAAGACAGCTGCCCACATCTGCCAGGGCTCAGGCCTTTTGGGTTCCTCTCATCCCTGGGCTGCATTTCTCTCTGGAATTAGTGCTTCCTCCATGAGGTCAACTGTAGACTATCAGATGCCTGGCTTATTTCTCTTCTCCTGGGCCATCCTCTCCAACACATGAATTGCTTCTCAAAAATCTGCTCCCTCTGTCTTTTGCCTTGCCTTTTAAACTTGAGACCACAATCACCAAGGGGCAGGGCTCAATGCCCTATTGATGTGGCCCAGTCAATGCCCTAATCATAACCAAATCATGCCCAGGTGAACTGATCAGTTTACAAGCTTGATTCAATATCGACTTTTGGAATTCCTAATTACATCAAAGTGTAACACTAGCTATTAGGGAAATGCCAATCAATACTACAATGAGATACTGCATTTCTCTCTTTTTGGTAATTGCAAAAAGCACTTCCCCACTCCTTGGTATGAAATTCTGTATTAGTCAGTGAAAGGGGGTGGCTTTGCAATATACCAATAGACTGGTGACTATTAAAAAATCTGAGAACTATATGTGTTGGAGAAGATGTGGAGGAATGGGAAACCTCATCCACTGCTGGTGTGAATGTAGAATGGTTCAGCCATTGTGGAAGACAGTTTTGTGGTTCCTCAAAAACTAACTATAGAACTGCCATATA
>PVKH010006175.1:0-20887 GCA_004027955.1 Chaetophractus vellerosus
ATAAAATAAATAAATCTTTAAAAAAAAAATATATTGTAATGCTTTTTTCATCAGTGGCAATGAGGAAATCCTTATCAATGTTAAGGGTCAAGAATAAAGGGGTTTTAAGGTATACGGGATTTTTCTTTTTGGAGTAGTGAAAATATTTTAAAATTGACTGTGGTGAGGACAGCACAACTCTGTGATTATACTTAGAGCCAGTGAGTGTGCACTTTGGGTGGATTGTACAAGACATGAGGCTGTATAACACAGTGAACCTGTGGTGGATGATGGATATGGTTAACAGTACAAATATGAGACGGTTCTCTCATGAACTAGAACAAATGTACAATGTTATTACGTGGTGCTGATAATAAGGTGGTTTATGGAAAATATCCACCTACTGTAAGCTATGGACTATAGTTAGAAAGTAATATTTTGATGTTCTTTCATCAGCTGTAACAAATGTTCCACACCAATACAAGGTGTTGGTGATGGGTGGTGTATGGGAAACCTGTATGTTATGTATGATCTTTTTGTAATCCCAGAACTTCTCTAATAAATAAAAAAGCAGCCTCAAAAAAGGCAATTTTGCTGAGCACCCAGAAGAATCACATGATTCTTGACTAATTCTGACTGTGATTAGATAATTTTTAACATAAAATGCAATTGTGCTTATCAATTTGAGGAATCATTAAAAAGAATACATTGCATGCAGGGAAACATAGGGAAAATGTTTAATGAACAGAGGGTCGATGATTTGAATAAGACAGGCTGGCATCAGAAGAAACACACAGTCAGGACGTCAGAGCACTATGAACGCATCACAAGATAAAGAGCTCCGTAAACTAACCTGAAGGACAATTGTACCTCAAAGATCCACCAAGCACAAACAATTTATCTAATCTTATTCTTTTACTTTAAAAACGTTCCCTGGAAGCACCAAGACCTGACACAATTTGGGTTGCTACCTGAATCTGTGCTCCCGAATTGCAATTCTAAGACTCCAGAAAAACACTTTTGTTGCCTTACAGGTTCGTTTATTTCTCAGTTGACATACCACTATCGGAAGTCTTATTCCTATTTTTTCTCATTAATCTTTTCTTCACTAAAATGTAAGATTCATGAAATTGGAGAGTTTATTTATTTATTATTTATTGGAGAATTTATTTATTCACGCTACATCCCCATTTTGTAAAAGAATGTTTGACATAGAAGGAAAGGCATTAAATAACTGTTGAAAGGATGGATGGATGCGTGTGGGTGAATGGATGGATAGATGCATGGATACAGGGATGGATGAAGAGAGCAGAGAAGGGAGAAGATATTCAATGCCCAAGTGGTAAAGAAGTCTTCAATACAAGGTCAGATTTCATAAATCTTCAATGCATGGGTATTAATTGGAAAGATGGGGAGAAGCAAGGGTTCCAAGCAACAGTCCCCATCAAGATAATAACACTTAGCAAAACCCAAAGGGGATAATGATTCTGGTGTATAAAGAGCACAGAAACTACTCCCAAAAGATGGGTGCACAAAGGCAGTGTTGGACAGAAAAAGGTTGGATATTTGCATATTAGGTATAAAAAAGCTTTGTCCAGAAATTCAGAAGAGACAAACAAGATGTCGATTCTGGAGACGGGTATTTCAAAATAGCCTCTCCTTACTTGTCATCTCTGAATATTGTGCACCCCCCACTTCAGTGGGTCCTCTGTTCTTAGACAGAACCAACTGAGATGTGGTATTGAATTTCTGCTCTATGTTTGACTCTGTTTAAAGTAAGCCTGTGGGAGAGGGTGTAATTGTCATCATATATTTACTCTTTCCATCATGCCACACTCACCATGGGAAGAACAGTCTCTCCCACTTTCATTTTTGCTGAGCTTGGTCATGTGACTTGCTTTGGCCAGTGAAATTAGTACAGACCTAAAGTATTCTACATCAAAGAAGAGGATTTAAATATGTTTGGTTTGACTTGGCCTCTTTCACTCTTGCACTCTGTCAAGAGAAGAGCATGCCCCAAATTCTGCTGCATCCTAGACTAGATCCCAGAATGAAAGACATTTGAACCTGACTCAGGGTCTAAAGTTGTAAGCCACTGTATGCTTCTGGTTCTTGTTCCTTATTATTACAGTAACACCTCATTAATATAGCCAGTCAATGGGAATGCATGCTCCAGGAGAGCTTGGTCGTGTAATGTGCCAGACATGACTAACAGTTGATCAGAATTCATTCTTCCCCAGTCACAGCCCAGAGTTGCCCCCTGGGAAACAGCTATCCAACCAGAGACTGCATATCCTATTGCACTCAAGTGGGGCCACATGCCATTCCTGAAAATGGAATAAGATTGGAAGTGGTACATATCACTTCAAGGCCAAGACAATTAAGAAGCCATCTCTTTTCCCTTTAGCCAACTAGACACTGAGAACTGAGACGGCTAGAGAACAGAAGAGCTAAACACTGAAGAAATCTGGGTGCTAGAATTATCACATGGAGGAAAGCCACTCCAGACCCAAACACCCACATTGGACTAAATGAACAGGAATAAAATTTCCATTTTGTTAAGCCGCTGAAATTTAGTTTGCAGCAGCTAGTACTAGCCTATGCAACATGCTTAACATGCAACAAAGTTATAAGTTATATGAACTACATAGTTATTAAAGTATATGCACAGGAGTATTTCAGAATCCCAAAATGGTTATGGACCTCAAAAGAGAATGTTCACCTAAAAAAAAGGCAAGCATTCCAATATGGTAATAATTTAAATTCATTCATTTAGCAAATATTTAGGTGTTCCCGGTGCTGAAGTTCCTTTACATTCTACTACAAGAAGAGAGACAATAAACAAATAAAGAAAGTATATATTATGTTAGAAGGAAATAAAGTAATAACTTCTCATAGAAAAGAGGAGAGCAGAGAAACACTTTTGGGTATGGTGGCGGATTTGCCAGGAGGGTGGGCAAGCATAGATTCCTAGTGCCCTCCCATCAGTCTAAACGATTTCTGCTGCAGTTATTATTAGAAAGAGGAAGAGGAGGAGAGCTAGTCCGGCTTAGACTGGTTTTAAGCCAGTGGTCCCCCGTGAATAGGATCAGGCACCCCTCCATAGCCTCGGGAAGCCTACTGCACCATCCACTGACACAAGCATGTACCTGTTAGCTACCCCATTGATAACCAGATGATGGACCATATGCCTTAAGGTTCTAGAGACCCCAAAAGATCAAGTATGTTATTATTAACCTTAGACTGTCTAAGAGATTTTAATACCAGAGCCTTTTTGTGATAGGAACTCTAAAAGACCAGGCCCAGGAAAGAAAAAGTGGGCTTTGCCACTGATTCGTCCAAATTTGAACTTACCTTGTTCTACCTATAATCTGAGGAAGGGAAGGAAAAGGAAACAAAATAAAAGTCCAACTCAAGTGCACAAAATATATTTTTAAAGTGTAAGAGACAAAAATGCTTGTTTTTTTTTCTCTCCCACCCTAGCCTAGATTTATCTTGGCTGCTAACATCTCCTTCCAAATGGCTGGCCAAAGCATATATCTCCCTGGAATACAGCAAACACGTGATTATTTCTGTCTAAAAATCACTCCAAAAACATTAACATACTTTGTATGGAAAATAATGATGAAAAATAGTGAAGGAAAACTGGAAAATGCATTAAGTTTCTACTATAATATTGCATTTAGAAAGCTGTGATTATTTCACAAATGCAGCTCAAAATTCCCATGTCTGTGTATTAGCTGCTATCAAGATAAATGTTTTCTGATGACAGTTTATAGCTGTTTTGGATTGAGGAATTTTTCTATAATACAAGTAGTTTACATTATTGCTATAGGAAGACACAAGAAAAAAAACTTGGACTATTTCAGAATATTTATTGCTTAGCTTATGGATTTTATTGCCACTGAAAAATTAAAATTTGGGCACACAGGATTAGTAACATAGGCCAAGAGACCAGATCATTAGGTGTTAAATAAATGCCTAGATTTTTTTTTTATGTTTAGGAAATCCTTCTTTTCATTTCTTTTTTTAATCCTGGATAATATTTGAACAACTTATTCACCTCATTATTTCTAAGGGAAAGGCTGAAGATTTATAAAGTCACCTTCCACTGGGCTGTGCTTATTGCCTTTCTCCCTCTCGTGAGATTGGGCAGAGGCAGTCATAAGAAACTGTGCTGCTTATTAAGATACTTTCTCTCCGCTCCCATCCCACCCTTCCCTGTTCAGCTCTGTGACGCTAGGACTGGAACTCTGCAAACCATGTCTATTATGCTTTGCCAGGTGATCCCTTAACCTAAAAGCAGTTATTAGAAGCTGACGGCCTGGAAACAAGAGAAGGGACTGGTTCCTTCCTGTTTGGTGGCCTGGTTTCCATCATAGGGGTGGCATTTGGTTCTGGTTTCCACTTTCTCCCCCCTCATGCCTCACGGCCATTGCACCAAGCAGACCACAGCCCCTCCTCAGAGCTCTGGGTCCCAGGTCTCCAGGGCCCTTCTGTTCTCCTTGCTTCCTGGGTTTAATAACTCTGGCCTTTTCCCTTTGCTCCCTAACGATGGTGGCTGCTTCCTGCAATAGCTACCTCTGGATAACTTCTGAGTTGTCTTTTTGCCTTTCCAGTCCATCAATTTCTGTTGAATCCATTCCTTGTATTACATTATCAGTGTTTAAGTATCAAGTGTAATTTCTAGATTCACAGTTCACACTGACTAATACATGAAGGAAGAAGGAAAATTTGGAAATGTGAGGGAAATTTGGACAGACTTCCATCAAATAGGGCAAATGAGGCAAAATTGTGTGGGAAATGAATAAAGTAAAGTTTCAAACTACTTTATAAGCTCCTCAGCCATAAAATAAATTTGTTGAGGCCAAGGACAACATTTAATAGCTTTTTTTCAGTCTTCAAATGTGTAACATATTGATTGAACATAGTAAACATTTAAAATTTTTGTGGTAAATGCTTAATTCTTAAAAAACAAAAAGATCTACAAAAGAAAAAGGACAGATATTATGTACAGTATACATTTCTGCTATGCACATACTCAAAAAAGAGAATTAGAAATTTGTAAATGAACTCTGCAATCTACCTGTTTCCCATGTGCAACTGAGAGTGGTAGTAGACTATCACACAAGATCACAATAATGCAAGGTTGATGCTATGATGTATAACAGACACGAATACAACTCATATAAGCAATCAGTACTGGCAAAACCATAATTGTTTTTCTAATTCTTATATTGACAGTCTTACCTTTTATATTTCTCCCAACCAACAATGAATGGATGATATTGTTTTACTTAAAAACAATAGAAGCAACCTATGGTAGGCAGTTACTTTAGTGGCCCCAGTGAACCTCACATCCCAGGATGTCTGCCCTTGGTAGGTTCTCCCACATTGACTCTGGCTTTGGTCATAAGGCTTTCTTTGGCCAATGGGACATTATCAAATATAATGTGAGCTAGGGCTTGAATATTGGGTGTGTCCTCTTGGAAATGCTCACTCTTGGAAGTTTGTTGCCATGCTGTAAAGATTGACCACTGAATCATGAGATGCTGTGTACTAAGAGACCCTGGAAGTTGAAAGACCATCTTCCAGAAAACCAAGCTCTCAGCTGAATGCATTCAGCAGTAGGAATGCCCATGATGGCTTTAAATCCCATTGCCTATAGTCTTGCCATGACTCTTCCCCTTTTTCTGTCTCCTCTCTCACCTTCATCATCAGTCTTTCCTTCTCTTTGGATCTTTCCATCAGCATCCAGACATGCTCTCATTACTCCCATAAAACACATACAGTCCCCTCACCCCCCACCTCCTTACATCTATCTTTCCATTTCTATGCCTCTTTTCATAACTAAACTTCTCAAAAAGTTAGGTTAGCCCTGTTTCTACTCCTTCACAATCTATTTTCTCTTCAACACCCCTTAAATTTGATTTCTACTTCCACCACTCCTCAAATTACCTTTTGTCATGATCAGCAATGATTTCTATATTGCCAGATGTTATCGGCACATTTCTGCCCTCAACTTACTTAAGCTCTTGATGATTTGTCACCATCAATCAGTATTCCTTTTCTCTTGGCTTCTAAGACACCACTTGTTTTCCGCCTAACTTCCTGTTTACTTTTTCTTAGTTTCCTTTGTTGGCTCTTCCTCTTATACTTGATTGTAACTGAGTGACATACGGCTTCTTTCCTGACTCTCTGTTCTTTTCTGCATTCTCTCACAAGGTGAGTTCATCTACTTCCATGGCTAAATGTCATCTATATTCTAATGACAACAAAATCTGTATTTCTGCCCCAGTCTTCCAGAGAACAGTATCTAAGGGCCTACTTTCAACGTTCACTTAAATAGCCAACAAGCACCTTAGGCACATCAGTCTGAAACCCACATCTTCCCTAATCTTTTCAATCTTGGTAATGACCCCATAGTAGATCCATTTGTTCAAACTAGAATCCCAAGTTTTATCCTCGGTTCTTTTGCTCTTTTTCAACGAACATTTAATTTTGTACTAGCAACAAAATCTACATTAGATTAATATAATTCTTGTCCTACAAGAGGTTATTGCCTAGAATTGAAAACAGAAATGCAAATGAGTAACTGCAATAGAACTCAAAAAGTTCTATAGTGAAAACAAAAATAAAACATGTCTATAAGCAAGCTGATTGTACTTGAGTACAATTCGAAGAAATGGAGAAAACTATTTCAAACAGCTGAGTTCTGAGAAATTTGCTCTCACTATAGGAACCATTCAGTACCTCTTTTAGCTTATTACTTGAATTAACCAAACACTTTAACGTAAAATTATCCTTTAGGATAAAGTATTCTCAGGTTTAATTAGGAAAAGCATTTCCTAATGTAGAAACTTGTTTTGTCAAATTGTGGATTCTATTTTTTCAAATTATTTTTAAAACACTTTTGAAACTGTGTTGTAAGTATCACATGTCTAAATTTGCATCAATTTAATACATTTCTGCTCATTTTGAGGAACATAATTCTTGCACAATTTCCTTCAATCTTAATATTTAACTTGCTTGATGTTTTTCAATGCCCATGTCAGTCAATCTCCTACCTAACTCCCTTTCTCTCCTCGACTGGTTTACTTTGTAATCTAATCTACCTGAGATCAATGGTCAGGTCCCAGGGAGAATCTTCTTTCCTAGGAGCTGGCTACAGTCAGTGAGTGGCAGGCAGTGTAGCCCTGCCACTGGACTTCCTCTTAAGATATCTTCAAGTTAATTTCCTGCTCAATGTTTCTACAAAATATAGCTATAAAACCCATTTCACCTCTTTATCCATTCCTGTTTTGCTCCCATCTAGCATAACTTTAGAGTTAGAGGAATTGCTTCTTGGCCGTTTGACTAAGACCAACTATGTAGGGTTGGAGGAAACTTAACATGCTCATGGGACCTCATGCTCTCTGGAGACACGTGAATATTATGTAATTGGATGGTGGGGCGGATTGCTTAATATGCACACATTTTTATTTTTAGCACTTACATTCAATGAAAACTTGAGTATTAAGAAAAGTATATGAATATTTCACAGGAATTGTTTAACTCAAGAGTTACTAGAAGATTAAAGATCATGAACAGTTTGACCTGTTTAGTGTGAGGATCTCTGGAAATGCAAGAGCTAGGGGAAAATAATTGTGCTTCATATTTTTAAAAAAATGATTAGTGAAATGTAGCTTTTATTGTGCCTGTACAGGTGGGAGAATGCCTCAAATAAAAATGAGCATTGCAAAGACTATTTCTTCTTCGTTCAATTAATATTCCAGTGGAGTAAGTAATTAATGTTAACAGATCTAAATTGGTAGATAAGGGTGCCAAAGAGTTTGTTAGAATTATCTCAAGTAGATAAAGTATCTGTAATTAATAGAAATTTAACACTGATCTCTGAAGCTTTATTTTCAAATAAATATCCATCTCGATATATGTTTTTTCAAAATAGCATGCTTCAGTCAATGTGGCAGAGATGTAAAGAAGAGTAAGAGCCTTAAGAATTCACAGCTTAAAGGAGAAGATCACTGTGCAAACAACTAACTACCACACCAAGGGCGATGACATGCTACAGAAGGCAACACAGAGAAAAGAGCGCTTAACTCCAGAAACATGAAGTAGAACTTTTCCAGGTAAGTCTTCACCCAGATTGGTATTAGGGCAAGAATGTGAAGGATGAGAAGAAGGTTTCAATGACATAGGGGACAGGAGGAAACAGGCCACCATCCCAGACCCAGTAACAATGTGGGGCAGGAATGGGGTGCATTTGCAGGGCAGGAGGGAACAATACAGAGTCAGAACACTGCTCCCCACTAGGTACCAGAGTCTGGTAGGGCAAGCTTCAGGAGGAAGGATGACCAGGTCAACAGAGGCCAGACTGGGGAGGCCTGGGCAACTGCTCTACAGGTTGGTCTTTATCTCAGGCAAGTTCTTTTTTAAAGAGAAATTCTATGTAATTATTAATCATCTTTCTCTTTTTTTTTAAGATTTATTTTTTATTTATTACATATCCCCCCCCCCCTTCTGCTTACTCTTGCTGTGTGTCCATTCCTGTGTTCCTCTCTGTCCGCTTTGTCTCCCCCCATTGCGGCAACGCGCCGAGACTGGTCACCGCGCAGGCGTCTTTGCCCTGCTTGTGGGTGGCTTCTGCTTCCATTCATGGCCGGCTCTGCTTCAGTTCACGGGTGGCTGGCTGCACTCCGTTCTTGGGCGACCTGCCCTGCCCGTGGCAGCTTTGCCCTGTCCGTGGCAGCTTTTTGCCCTGCCCACGGTGGCTCTGCCCGCCCACGGAGGCTTGCCCTTCTCAAGGTGGTCTGCCGCTAGGAGAGGTCCCCGGGAACCGAACCCGGGGCCTCCCATGTGGTATACTGGCACCCTATCCACCGGGCTATGCAGCCGGCCCTCAGGCAAGTTCTATATCAGATTTGTGTTTTGAAAATATGAAGGTTAAATAAAACCTTTTGCATTTATTTATTTGCTAAAATAGCTCTAGCTGTTATGTTTATCATGTAAACTTCTCTAGATCTTTACTGAAATTCATCCCTGGTTTGCAACCTTGCAGATTGCAAGAAAAAATGTAAATGTAATCAACAGCAAACATTTAATGAGTGTTAATCTATATAGAATGTTGTGTGTGTGTGTGTGTGTGTAGCTCAAATACCAAGATGAAGTTTTTCCTGCCTTTAAGCATAGGCTTAAAATTGCAACTTGCTTCAGACTCCTAGATGTCTTTATCTTGCTCTGGATATTTCTTTCTTCCATAACATTTATAATCTCCAGCACACTAATCACTTAATGGATTATTATATTTATCATTTATCAAACACTCCTTATTCCTTGAAGGTAAAGATCTTTTTGTTTGCTCATGAATGTATCTCAAACGCCTAGTTCAGAGCCTGACACCTAGCATTTAATAAATATTTGTTGCATGAATAATCAAACTTATCACAAGCAGTGCCTCTCTGAAGAATGAATGTATCAGCCCAAAATGGTGGAGTTTAACTTGTTTTCAGTGGCTACACTCTGCATTTCCATATACTTTAGGAACTGAAGAAGGTGCTAATCCTTTTACTTGACCTAGACTCTAAATTACTGAAGTCTCCTATCACTCTGTGTGATAAGACTACATGTCTTAGGGCACAAGCTTTTCCTCTACCACTTTTTAAGAATGTTGTCTCAATACCTCCAAATTCATTTAGCTATATTAATCAAATCAACCACTTCCTATTCAGTTGTTTTTTGAATGTGGCAATTAAATGTATATTTAATTTACTTGTATTCACTGTCAAATGGGTTTGCATGTGTTGCTAAAACAAAGATTTCCACAGACACTGAACTCTAAATTTTGTTTAGGAACATAAGAGAACATGGCAGCTAAGGAACAACTCTGGCTTCTTTAATCTACTAGCTAGAACATATATTTCTTTTCCTTTTTCAAAGCTTTTATCTCATGTAAATAATCACAGTCAAATTACCCAGGGAAAGAAATGAAATACAAATATATAAAAACACACAAAGTCTAAGTTTAATTTTTCTTTTGATGATTTAACATATGGGATCAGGGTCTATTTATTGCATGCTCTTATTTCGGATTTGAATTTCATCTCTGTGTAGACTTAGCTTTCTTTTAAAGATAACCCATTCCTTCATATCTCATCAAGACTATATGATATAAAATAAACATCTGAACTCCCCAAATAAAGATTCCATATGGAGATTGGAACATTGGTTATTTGGAGCTACAAGGATATAACTCACACTTTTGGAAAGAAGAGCATCTCATTTGGTAGCAATATACTTTTGCATTTTAACCATTTTCATAAAAATATTTCTAAAATATATTGCATACCCACTTTCAGCAGCTTAAGTCATTTCCTATGAGAAGCCCTCCCTGACTCTTCTAGTTTGGGGTAGGCGTCCCTGATCTGTACTCCCAAAGCAAACTGAACTTGCCCTACCAAAGCACTGGTCCCACTTCACTGTTACTGCTTATTTAGTTGTGAATGGCCCTTGATGGTTGTTAAGGGATAGGCTGTATCTTACCTGCTCATTGCTCCATCTTCATTACCTATCATAGTACCTGGCACATGGTAGATACTTGAATATCTGTTGACTAAAGACATCCACAGAGCCATTACCACAAACACTGAAAGCATTCCTAGGTTGACTGTAATCAAGACCTTTTGATGGGGTGGTGTTCTTTGAACTTGATTGATTTAATAGTAAATGTGTAAGTTCTTTAAGTTTTTATACCTTTCCCATTAGTATCAGGTGGCATTCCTTGTTGGCCCTTGTCCCATGCTATGGGGTTAGAGACCTGAAAAAATTTGTACTATGTTTAAAAAAAAAAAGCTATGATTGGCAGTCAGTAAAATTCATGAGACTTAGTGCAAAGAGAAGAAATTTGGCTTCCCTAAGCCATTTTCTCTTTTATTCTTCTCAGTTTTGAGCTGTTCTGATTAGATGAAGTTGTTGAACAGCAGAGCTTTCCAAAGGGTGATGTGTTCCCATTTTCTACTCCATGTAGTCAACTTAATTTAATACATATTAATTTTAAAGAAAGAGCTTGTCTTTACATCACTGCCTTCCCACTTAACAGGAAAAATTATAGAAAGAAACTCATATTACAGAAAGAATCTCTCAGTAGAGACATATGGCCATAAAATCAAAGCACTCTCTCTGCACTCAGAGTATGCTTCACTGAGGTCAATTAAAGGCAAGATTTATGCGAACATGCAGTCACTCTGCCTTAACCGATGCCTCTGCACACTTTCCTCAAAGGTAGGGTGAAGAAATGCTCAGAACCTGGAGTTCTATAGCTGAAAAACCAGAATTAAACTGGAAGAATATCCTGGCCCCTGAGAATATGACACAGGGATGGCAAAAGGAATCCCTGAAATATATAAACATAAGAAAGATTTAAATTAACCTCCAAAAGCATTTAAGAGAAAGACGCCTCCAATGTCTTTTTCATTTTAACTCAGGGACTTTTTATCTGAGTGGCATATGCTGAACACTGTTTGATTGTAACAGGAGTATAAACGAAAAAGGACATGATGCTAATCATGCACTGCAGCCTGCCAACAGCATTCATGGCTAACACTCATAATTAATTTGTTAACTTACCAATATTTTGAAATGCAAAACAATGGAAGAAATCAATTATAAGGACACACCTAAGAGCAAGCAGAACAATCTCAACTTCGAAATCATTCCGAATGGTTGTTGCATTGTAAACAAAACACGAACTGAAATCCTAGATGAAGGGACAATACCTTTGCTCTCTGAGGATCGTGAATCAGGGTGCTTTTCAAAGGCCCGAATTTCTTTCTGAATCTACATTAAGCAGGTCTGAAAGTCCATTAACACTTTTCATAAGAATTAGTCCCCCAGAAGAGCAATTTATGGAATAGCATACAGTTATTCAGGAGCCTTCCTCTCCGCATTACCTAGTAAGCTTCACACTGTATTAGGCACTGAAGGTAAAAGACCAAAGGAAAAGGTCCATTTCTTTAAGGAATGTTCAGACTCATTAGGATACAAAAAGGTAAAAAACAAAACAAAAAAAAACAAAAAAAACACATCAATATTTAGAATGAAATGTAAAAACAGATAGAGTGGAATTATACACAAAGTGCTGTCAAATCACAGAAAAGTTTTCTTAAATATGTTATGATGGAGAAGGTAACAGTTGATCCAGGACCCTGAAGGATGAGTGGAAATTTGCCATAGTGGCTCATTTGGATAAGACATTATAGAAAAAGGACATTGTACATGCAAAAGCACAGAGGCAGGCGCAAGCTTGATTTGTGAAGACAAAAGTATATAGTTCAGGACTTCTGGGAAACACACAAGTGATGGAACATGTGACTTTGAAAGCAGGCAGGGGTCAGATGATGAAGGTCGTGCTAAAGAGTTGCACTTCTATCAGGTAAATGGTGAGTGACATGATTGGATGAAATCATGAGCTGAATAGTGACATGATTGGATATGCATGTGTGATCCTCTCTGGAAGTAGTAAGGAAGATGGATTAGAGACAGTGAGGCCACAGGAAAGCAGACCAGTTAGGTGGCCATACCAATTGTCCAGGTGAGAAGTAATGACTATCTGAACTAGCACAGTAAAGATGAAAATGGATAGAGAGGTTGACACATAAGGGTAGGAAGAGCAGAATTAGCTAGATTTGATAACTGATTAGATGTCAGGAACAAGATAAAAGAAGAATACTCTTGAGGCTGTCACACTTCTAACTGAAATATCGTGATAGGAAACATAGAGGAAATAATTATTTCATTACGGATATGTTATTGAGTTTCAAGACTCTGTGATATCTGCTGATATACAAGGTCAAGATATTCAATCAGAAATCTGGAAAATATGTAGAATTTATTTATTCAACAAATATTAAAATAAGAAGATGAGAGCCACAGGCAGAGACCAGAGACATTCGTTTGAGGTTCAGGCAGAAGAAAAGATACCCTCAAAGCAGACTTAGAGAGCAGTCAGAGGAAGAAAACCAGTAGAGAGAAATGCATGAAAAACATTGGAGCTGGGGTTACAGAAATATGGGAGTTATCTAAAATGCTAATGAGTATTAGCAAAGGATACAGATAGAAGGATGCCGTTTAGATGGGAACCAAGGGGTCATTGATGATCTTGGTGAAATTAGATTTGGTGGCATGGTGAGGGAAGAAACAGATAGCAATAAGGGAGTCAGGTTAACTCCCCCTCGTACATAATTTGGGAACATGTAGTTTCATATTTACCAGAGTGCTACTGAACAAGCAGGCAGGACACAGAAAGTTATATAGTATGAATTACCCTAAGTCCTTGCAATCTCAGGAGTGTGCAGAAAGTCACACACACGAGCGATGGGGAGCTGCTTCACCATGTCAAGGGTGCTATGTATTGTCTGGCTCCCAGCCCTCTGGTACTTTAGGGGACAAGAGGACTGTTCTGGGTCAGTCTAGCACATAGGGTTACTAAGAGAATCCATTGACTATGAAGATCAGTGGTGAAATCAAAGAAACTGATGCATATGCATACTACAATTTTAATATTTGCACCATTTTTGTGCTAATTAATATTTTACATGGATCTTTATGTTTTAGAGGTTCTTTGGCCAGGGGGTTGCTGGGCTGTGCAGAGTATTTTGTCTCGTCTTCCAAATAGGGCAGAAGCCATAAGAAGCATGATTTTTTTTCTCTCAATGTGAAAAACTAACCCAGGCTCTTTACAGCAGAAATGACTTCCATTTAAGGAAAAATGGAAAGTTAAAGAGAGAAATGGGGAAGGGGAGTTACAGTTTGTCCTATTTATTTAGCAATTATTGAGATATTTTCTTTGATATTTTTATTATTGTAGCAAACTGGGTTTTCTCTTGCATTTCTAATTAATATTCCACAAGTTTATTTCTGAAATATCCAAGCAGACAGATGAATAGTTTCTAGGAACAAAACATAAACCTATTAGGCAGAGTTTTAAACTGGCCTGCAAGAATCCTGTGCTCTGGTGTCCATACTCTATTTAATCTCCTCACCTTGAACACAGGCAAGACTGAAAATATGATAGGATTTCATTCATGAGAGTAAGTTATGTTAAATGTAAAAGAGAAAGGGACTTTGCAGTTATAACTGAGGTCCCTAATCAGTTGACTCTGAGTTCATCCAAAAGGAGATTATCTTGAGGTAGGCCTGACTTACTCAGGTAAACCTTTTAAAGAGGATCTTGGCCGTCCCACTGGCCTTGAAGAAGCAAGCCACTGTTATTTCTATGGCTGCAGGGATATGAATTCTGGCAACAGCTCTGAGAGCCTAGAAGACCCTGGGCTCAGAGGAGACTCAGGTTCTGGCTGGCACCTCCACTGCAGCCTTGTAAAACCCTAAGAAGGCTCCTAGCCTGCAGAAACATGCATTATGAGATGATAAATGTTTGCCATTAAATGTATGATAATTTGTTAGGCAGCAGTAGAACACTAATACACATACATAACCTCACACTCAATGCTCTCATCACAACAGACACCTGGAAACTATCAAATTATTGGCTTCACATGGAAGAATCTATCTGCATCAACAATACAGGAAAAAGTTCTCTTTAGCATCTACAACACTGGGACAAATTAAGCCAATGCCAGACTTCATAGACGGATTTTGGGTAAGCCTATTAAAGAGGTATGGTAGTTCTTTGGGCTAGAATCAACAACCTTGGAAATAACTGAGAGAAAGATGTTTTGTATGATTATTTGACTTGGAAACTGTTTCATTCATGGGCCTCAGGACACACTTAGAAAAAGTTCACACATGGTAGATGTACAAATCTATCTCCATCTGATTAACGCCTGGTTTGACAGATGGGCTTTACACTAGGAAGCCTAGCAGCTTCTGATTCTGTTAACCTGGAAAGAGAAATCCATAAACGTGGACCTTTGATGACAACCTCCTACATACCATCTGTCCTGGGTGGAGACATGCCACCCAAAATGACATGTTCAATACTAAACCCAGGTCCCTGTGAGTGTGACCTTATTTGAAAATAGGGACTTTGAAGACATGATTAGTTAAGATGAGGCCGAATTGGACTAGACTGGGCCCTAAGCCAATATGACGGATGTCCTGAAAAGAAGAGAAAATGTGGACACAGATACAGATGCCAGGAAGAAGGCCACGTGAGGACGGAAGAGGCAGAAATGTGCACTCCTTGGGAGCACACTGTGGAGTACACGTGCTGCTTATATGAAAAGAGGCACAAGCGGTCAAGTTGCAGTCATCGGGACAAGTCCATCAAAAACTCATTGGAAAAGCCAAAGCCTCTGCTGAGCTCTTTGAAGGAACAAAAATTGTTGGTAAGAACCACGCCCCCTCATGAAAAGAGCCAAAATCTTGTTTGAAACATTAACAAAAGTTAAGCAGACACTCAAGAGGCACAATGTGTAAGTATTGCCAGAGGCTCCATCATCTCATTTATTTTCAAGGGCTGGCCAGGGAAGTTTGAGAAGCCACCGTCAATCATTGTCTTAATCACCCCCCACTATCTGAGAAATCAGCAAAATACTGAAAAAGGGAGGAAAGCAAGGTTCCTGAATAGATCTCCTACTCAGGGTCCTATAAGCTGTCAGCTGGTCTTAGCTGGAGACTTAGGGGGAAAAAAATCTTCTTCCAAATTCATTCTTATTTTTGGGCAAGATTCAAGTTCTTACAATTATAGGACTGAGCCCTTATTGGCTGTCAACCAGGGGCCCCTCTCTGCCCTTGAGGCTGTCCACATTCCTTGCTACTTGATGCCCTCCATCTCTGAGCCAAGCCAACATCATGTCAGACCTAAGGATTATACAGAGTATACCTGGAATAGGGAATCTTGGGGTCCATCTTAGAATTTTGCCTACCATAAGGTAAATATTGTTATTCCAATTTTACAGATGAGGAAGCTGAGGCCAAGAGGGAGAAGAAGAGTGCTAAATGTGGGCAGTACTAATGATATCAAACCAAAGTCTGTCTGCCTTGATAGCCTATGTTTTGACTATATCTTCGGAGTTGTAAAAGGAATCGTAATAAACAAATTTTTATGAGTACTTTAAAAGGATCAGAGACTTGAAAAATGAAAATCAATTATGTGGATGGCCTTGACTAGAGCTGATTTAGGTTCCAAAACTAGAGGTCTGACCTGGGAAACTTGTAAGGTCCCCAAGATAACAAGCATGCTGAATTTGATTTCCCTCTCATTCTTTGAATGGCCACCAGTAGCTTTTGAAGTGTACATTAGTAGAAAATCAAAATCAGGCATCTTTAGCTTGTCAAACCCAGACAGCAAAAGAGCAACAAAATAGTCATTGTAGGAGAAAATCACATTATTAAAAGGTGTTAAACTATTTCTTCCATAGCCAAATAGCTAATTATAGGGAAGAAACATATGTCATATTTTCTGCTTTCTAGAATTGATTCCTTTAAGTCAGGCTTGCTCTGTGACATGGATAAAGTAAAGCAGGCTACGCTGGCGAGCTGGAAATGAAACTGGTTAGAGCCCAATGAGGGGAAGGACCATTTTTGTACTATTCACACTGGATTCCCAGTGCCAAGCCCAACAAGGTAGACACTCAAAATATTTGCTAAATAAATGGAGACATAAAGACATTACTGAAGGCTTTTAAATTCCTTTTCATAAACATTAAAAAAGGCAAATAGAGTGATTTTACTTTTTTAAAGTCAGTGACCTTATAATGAACTTAGCCTGCACTCAGTCTGGCTCAAACATTTCAAATTTTAAGGGGGATCATGATTCCAAATATTTGAAGCAGGGATTCCAATTCTTGGTTCAGAAGATATAATTATATTAGACATCTCTAGAAGATATAATCAGAAACCAGGAGAACTATCCACCTTCAAATGTATTTCCTCATTATTTGTTAGTTAAAGAGGTAGTCATAAAATGGTATTATTTAAGGATTGAAAATGACTTGACAGAAGAATTTATAATAAATGGATGCTAAGAAGACTAAGATTTTTTTAAGGACTATCAAGTTTAGAGGGATTATGAAACTTAATAAAATATTTTTTTGATTATTGTAAATGTTATATTCATGGTATAATATTATTAAAGGACTCTAACAACGGGGGATTATTTCCCTGTTTATTTGGGTCACTGTAACATATGTAATAAAATAAATAAATCTAAAAAAAAAAAAAAAAAAAAGGTGCTACTATTGTAGAAGATCCTAAATTAGAAGTGCAAATGTATAATTTTTAATATGCTATAAATACAATTTTTAAAAGCTACATTATACCTTTCTTGGTGTGATTTTGTGTTTGTGTTCATCGTTAAGCTATATTTTTCCTATTCTAAGAAACGATTTGCTCCAAGTCCACTTTTTTTACTTTTATCCACAGGGAAGTCATAATCCTCCACTTAAATAGAAACTGGTTACTATGGAAATCATTCTAATGCCACTGAATCAATATTTTTATTTTACTGACATTTAAAATGAAAAGACAGACCAAGATTTGTTAAAGTAACTTTTTATCTTTGTTATAATTTTGATAGCTATAAATATTATAAAGAAAACATATGTTCTATAATGAACACCAGTTAATTCATGATTATGAAGAACCGAATATTCATAAAAGAATGCATTGGGACCCAAGATTTTTATTCCCCATCTCTGAACTGAGCCCTGATTTTACCCTGCTATCACTGTGGTCATAACTTGGTAGAAGGGATTTGAGTGTGTCTAGTTTTCTGGTTGCCTTTTTATTAAGTGCTCTGAAGAAGTGGAATTGTCACTGAGAACTGCCCTTCTATCAAATCTCCATTTGTCTACAAGATCCTACTGACCATCCTCACAGATACACTACAGCTGAACAATTGGTCCTAACAGCTCCTTTTCGAGAAGTGTTGTTGGAGTTGGACCTTATGTTTAAGAAACCTCACCACTTATTCAAGTTGTTTTCCAAGTCTAACTTAAGTCTTTGCTGCTGTAATTTAGTCACTTTCTTCTCTCCTGACCTCAGAAGAAATAAGAATCATATAGGTAGGAAGCAGATTTGGCTCAAGCAGTTGGATGCCCACCTACCACGTGGGAGGTCCCAGGTTCGGCTCCCAGTGCCTCCTAAAGAAGACGAGAAAGACAGTGAGCTGACACAACAGGCTGGCGCAGAGAGCTGATGCAATAAGATGATGCAACGAGATGACTCAACGGAGAGACACTATGAGGAAACACAATGAGAGACACAACAAGCAGGGAGCAGACGTGGCTCAAGTCATTGGGCACCTCCCTCCCATATGGGAGGTCCTGGGTTTGGTTTCCTGTGCTGCCTAAAAAGAAGACAAACACACAACAAATGGACACAGAGAGCAGACAATGAGCACAAACAACGGGGGTGGGGTGGTGATAAATAAATAAAATAAATCTTTTAAGAAAAATCACGTAACTGCTGTCTTCTATTCAAGAACTAGCCAGATGGAACCCTAGATCCCTAGATGGTGAAGAAGGCATCTGAGAGAATTCATCCCTTAGTTATTTAAAGCATCCCAAATGAATGATTTGAGTGCCTCCCCCTCTACTCATTATATGTCTTTTCTAGCACCACCAGAGATAATCCCTAGACTTAGTATTTTAATCGCTTGTTCTTTCTTAGATGTTTCTTTCACTTAAAAATTACAAAGAAATAAAGAGAGAGAGAGAGAGAGTGAGTGAGAGAATCCCAAATGAAAGGTAATTGGTTCTGTTTTTAAGACAAATGAATTGCCAAGCACACTTTCTCCTCTGGTCCAATAATCATAATTTTCCCCATACTTTCACTATGAATACTCCAGCTCCTCCTCCTCTAAGAGGGCCTCTTCTGAGGTGTATATTTTACACTGCTTCCAGGAATCTTGCCAAAAGAATTACACTGCTGGAAAACCCATTCTTCACTGGCTGCTTTCCTTCTCTGTCTCATTTCTCCCCTCCCCCCTCTCAATGGTTCTCTTATTCCCTTTTCTTCTTGAATCTTTCTAGATTGCATTCATGCCCTCATAATTCAGAGACCACTGTCTGAAATCAATAAAGTTCTTTCTTAAACAATCTAATAGTTGATTTTGTAGTTTCCTGGCAGTAGAAATAGGAGAAGGGTAGCTTCTAGAAATAAGGTCATAGACAATAAAGTGCAGTGAAAGGTGCCATGTATCAATTCGTTAGGAAACTTAAGAACAACAGCAAAAATTTACAAAAAAATAGGTTTTTAGGGTCCTTTGGTGTATTAATACATAAACCAAACATCTAAATTGTCTCTGTAAGCATCAATATGTTGCAAGTTGAAAGGCACACTAATAACCTGGAATAATGAGAAAGAATATAACATTTCCAATATATTCTAAAAAGCAGAGGAACAGTAAAGAGAGTAAAACAAAGATACTGACCAACCTACTACATGCATACATATCTGCACATGCAAATATTTATTGCAGAACTCTTCATTACAGCAAAACAATTTGGAAACAACCAAAGTATTCATCAAGGAGATAATGGCTAAATAAATTAAATGATGTACACTTCTCTCCTTAAAAATGGTGTTTCTTGACAAATATTGAATGCAATGCAAAATAATCACAATAGAATGAGTGAAAATACAAAAACACAAAACCACATGAACTTTGAAAATATTTTGTAAATACACCTACACATGCATGTTATTTACATGTACGCTGTATTTACCGGCATGCACATACACATGATGCATTTTTGCATATGTGTGGAATAGGAGAAACTGAGCCTAAGAGGGGATTTTCAATGGATTGGCTCCGCCTCCAGGCAATCATTTGCATAGTTCAATATGCATGAGGCTTTTGTTTTTTGGCTGCAGATTCTTGGGCACCAATATGAGAGAGAGGTGAGACAAAAGACGAGGGTGAAGGAAAAGGGGTATTTTCCCATAGGCTCCTTATCTCATGGATTAGGTCTGAGCTTCTGTAGAAAGATTTGGCCAGAAGAGGAAGGAGCTTTCATCAGGAACTGGGACCTCAGCTGAAAAAGCTCTGAGGAAAGGACCATCTGGCTTCTACTCTCTGCCACAAACCACTGTGAAACTTGGTACCCAAGGGGCTCAGGGAATCTTGCTGTGTAAAGAAGCATCAGAAATGGGCCGTGTGGGGTAAGACTGGGGGACCTGGTAGTGCCAGTGGCATTATTGGGAGACTTGAGGTGTGTCTTTCACAAGTAATATAAAAAATCTGAATGGACTTGTATCAAAGCACACTTGAGACTATTATCCCATCAACCCGGGAAAGCTGAGATCTTGCTTTTTCAAGTAAGGACTGAAAAGCTGGGGAAAATCTGGTGTTAATGCAACCTAATTTGTATTTGTAGACTGCAAGAAGACTTGGATATATCTGATTTGCATATTCATAACTGAGTATGTGTATGTGTGTATGGGTATACTACAAACAGACACACATATATGCATAAACTCACATTACTGGAAGGAAATATACCAAGCTGTTAAAAAATGGTTATCAGGGGCCGGCTGTAGCCCAATTGGTAGGGCGCTGATTTATCACATAGGAGGTCCCGGGTTCAGTTCCCAGGGCCTCCTCGAGCTGGCAGACCGCCTTGAGAAGGCAAGCCGCCGCGGGCAGGGCAAGCCACCGCAAGCAGGGCAAGCCGCCGCGGGCAGGGCAAGCCGCCGAGGGCAGGGCAAGCCACCGCAAGCAGGGCAAGCCACCGCAAGCAGGCAGGCCACCGCATGGTGAGCTGACTCGGCGGGTTGCCGCAGCATGGGGAGACAAGCAGACACAGAAGAACGCAAAAATGAACACAGCAAGAACGAGCAGAAAGGGGGTAATATGTATTTAAAAAAATGGTTATCACTAAAAGATAGGATTCCATTTGTTTTCTTTTCTTCTTCCTATTTTCCTGTATTAAAATATTCCCATAATAAT